>JBBPBX010034298.1:4969-32715 GCA_038048925.1 Garcialebias charrua
TTGGAAAAACAGCTAATGAACCAGGATATTGATTAAAATAAAACTTCAAAATGTAAGAGTTAGATATATTTAAAATAGATTACCTGTGGATTCAATCAGATTTAGGCTGTAAATGCACATGTCACATTGGCAAATGCCTATTGCCAATGTGACGTGTGCTGCTGACCACTTGACCAGGTCACCCTTGTAAAAGAGATCTCGATCTCAACGGGCTCTACCTGGTTAAATAAAGGTGATTGATTAATTGATTGAAATGTTTTGAACTCAGTCAGTTTTACTGATATTGAAATGAAAATTGATAGTAGCTTAGATTATTTATCTTTGTCTCGGTCATTGATGGGTACCAAAGAAAACTCACCCATCAATCCTCAATGACCTGTTGCCCTGACATCATCCCACATAATGAAAGTTCTAAAGAGACTTGATGGTCCACCTGACTAAACAAACAAACACATATCAGGACCCATTGCAGTTTGCTCATCAGCATAGAGTTGGAGTTGAAGATACCATCATACACCTGCTTCAACAAACTCAGTGTCATCTAGAAAAAGCAGACAGCACTGTGAGAATCATGTTTTTTTCTCAGTGCATTTAACACAATCCAGCCTGATTTGCTTTGTCAGAAACTCCAGAAGATTCAGGTGGAGGCCTCAACAATCACCTGGATCAAAGACTACCTGACAAACAGAACACAGTTTATCAGAATGAAGGGTTGTGTGTCTAACCAGGTGGTCAGTAGCTCAGGAGCACCACAGGGGACTGTACTCTCACCATTCCTTTTCACTCTGTACACCTCCGATTTCCCGTACAAAACAGACTCCTGTCATCTGCAGAAATATTCAGATGACTCTGCAGTGGTCGGGTGTATCAGAGATGGACAAGAAGCAGAGTACAGGGAACTAACTGGTGGATCACTTTGTGTCACGGTTTTGAAATATCTCATCTTGAATGTGAACAAAGCAAATGAGATGATTGTAGATTTCAGGAGAAACAGGAACAGGTCCAACACTATTTCCATCATGGGAGAAGACGTGGAGGTGGTGGAGAAGTATAAATATCTTGAGGTTCACCTGGAAATGCAACAGTGAAGCCATCCACAAGAAGAGACAGCGTAGACTGTACTTCTTGAGGATGCTGAAGCCCTTCAATGTTTGCAGCAAGATGCTGCATATCTTCTATGAATCTGTTGTAGAGAACAGCATTCTGCCATCATCTGCTGGGGTAGCAGCACCAGAGCAAGTGACTTTAAAAAGATCAACAAGCTCATAAAGAAGGCTAGCTCAGTTCTGGGGACTTCTCTAGAACCTTTGGAGATGATTGTATAAAGAAGGATTCTTCATAAAATGAAGCACATTATAGACAACATTCAGTACCCTCTTTATCAGACTGTTATACAACAACAGAGCGTCTTCAGTCAGAGGCTTCTTCAGATCCGCTGTAAGACAGACAAGAGATCTACAAGAGATCCTTCCTGCCCACAGACATCAGCATCTAGAACAACTCTTTAATGAAACCAGGATGATGAGTTACATTATTTAATTTCCCTTTGGGATTAAAGCTGCAGTATGTAGCTTTTTTTATGAACATATTTCTTCACTCTGTCACTACCTCCTGACAGACTGATGTTAGCCAGGTAATCTCTGAAAAAAAATAAAAAAAAATATTGTCCCCTTGCTTCTCCAGGTGGTAAATAAGCATTTCTAAAAAGAAAAGGTGACCCGCCATTTTCCAGCCAATAAAAACAGAGTTTGTAACCAGCCAATAAAAACAGAGCTTGAATTTGAATCAGCCAATAAAAACAGAGCTTGAATTTGAAATTCAACAGACCACAAGGGGGCAGAGCCACATATGGCTCTGAGGGGGAGGGATCAGAATGCTTTGCCTGTTGAAAATATTTCTAACTGCTGCAGTTCTACAGAAACTGCATACTGAACCTTTAATAAAGTATTTTTAAAGTAAATTGAATTGAATTCTAAACATGTTGGGATTCTGTGTTTTCTGGCTCCCTCTGTCAGTTGTTTGCAATCTTGAAGGTGCTGTGAGCAGACAGAGCTGGTTTAGCACCAGCTATGACAGCTGAGTACATCCTTCAAAAGACTGAGTCAGTCCACTATTCTTTGTTGGATTATTTGTTACCAAATGTCGAATAACTGACAATCCCCTGTGCTTTCCATGGGAAATGAGAGGGTTAACTTTACCTTATGTTCCAAAGATCAACTCAAGTGCTCCCTGACTTACATGTCCTTTTGCTATCTCTTGGAAATCCTTTCTTGCTGAAAGTTCATTCCTAGAGCAATAAATGAACAAACTTGGCTAGATTGACTCAGTTTCCAACTCCCAGCCTGCCCGCTCTAAACTGTACAACACCTGCCTTCCTTCATACCTTGACAACGTCCCCTAAGCGCATAAACAAAGAGTTCAACAGTTGCTCTCCGACCTTGGAAGGAGACATTCACCAAGAAACTCTCCTTCATCACCATCCATCTATCCATCCATCCATTATCTTCCACTTGTTCTGAAGTCAGGTCGAGAGGACAGCAGCTTGAGCAAGGAAGCCCAGCCATGTCTTTCCAAAGCCACCTTTTCCAGCTCTTGTGGGAGGATTCCAAGGCATCCCAGGCAAACCAAGAGGCATAGTCTCTCCAGTGTGTGCTAGGTCTTCACTGGGGTCTCTTTCCAGTTTGAGATGCCCAAAGCACCTCCCTAGGGAGGAGCCCAGGGAGCATCCTTACAAGATGCCCGAACCACCACAACTGGCTCTTCTCAATGTGGAGAAGCAGTGATTTTACTGAGTCTCTCCCGGATAACTGAACTTCTCACCGTATCTCTATATGGGAGAGTCCAACTACCCTGTGGAGGAAACTCATTTCAACCACCTATATTTATCTCTATCTCATTCTTTCTGACACTACCCAGAGCTCCTGACCATGGGTGGGGGTAGGAATTTTCATTCGACCTTTAATTAGGCAGGTTAATCCCATTGAACCTCGAGGACTTATTTACAAGAGAGACTAGACCGACCGGTAAACAGATAGCTTTGCTTATAGCTTAGCTCTCTCTTCACCACAACGCACTGGTACAGAGTCTGCAATACTGCAGATGCAACACTAATCCGTCTGTCAATCTCACGCTCCATTCTTCCCTCACTCGTGAACAAGACCACCAAGATACTTGAACTACTCAGCTTGAGGCAGAACCTCACCCTCGACCTGAAAAGAGCAATCTACCCTTTTCCAGTTGAGGACCACGGCTTCAGATTTGTAGGTGCTGGTTCTCATCCCAGCCGCTTCACACTCAGCTGCAAACCGCTCCAGTGAGAGCTGAAGATCATGGCACGATTATGCCAACAGAACCACATCAGCAAAGATCAGAGATGGAATCCCGAGGGTACCAAACCAGAAACCCTTTGCCCACTGGTTGCACTGAGAAATTTTGTCCATAAATTTTATGAACAGAATTGGTGACAATGAGCAGTCCTGGCGGAGTACAAATTGCACCACAAAGTGGTCTGACACCGGTATTGCGAACCAAACTCTCAAACCGCTTGAATAGGGACCAAACAGCCCATAACAACTGGCCCCCAATCACATACTCTTGGAGCAGCCCCCACAGTGTACCAAGATAAATACAGTTGAATGCCTTCTCCAAGTTTACAATAAACATGTTGACTGGATAGGCAAACTTCCATGACCCCTTGATGACCTTAGTGAGGGTAAAGATCTGGTTCCGTGTGTTCCTCCTGTTTCTCCTAGATCTGAGGTTTGACCAACGATCGGACTTGCTTCTCCAGTACCCCTGAATAGACCTTACCAGGGATACTAAGGAGAGTTATGCACCTGTAATTGGAGCAACCAACCGGTCCCCCTCAGTGCCACCGATGTCCACACAATGTTGCAAAGGTGTGTCAACCAAGACAGTGCCTCAACATCCAGAGCTTTAAGGAAATCAGTGTAAGTCCCATCCACTCCTGGAGCCCTGCTACCAGATAGCCTTTTAATTACCTTGGTGACCTCAGCCATGGTTAGGGACAGACCAACCCCAAAGTCCCCTGACTCCGCTTCCTCCATGGAAGACATACCATACCATACCATTTTATTTATAAAGCACTTTAAACAGTGACAAAGCCAAACCAAAGTGCTGTACAAACAAACAAACAACAGGCAACACACACATCCATCCATCCATCCATTTTCTTCCGCTTATCCGGGGTCGGGTCGCGGGGGTAGCAGCCTAAGTAGGGAGGCCCAGACTTCCCTCTCCCCAGCCACTTGGAGCAGCTCCTCTGGGGGAATCCCAAGGCGTTCCCAGGCCAGCCGAGAAACATAGTCCCTCCAGCGTGTCCTGGGTCTTCCTCTGGGTCTCCTCCCGGTGGGACATGCCCGGAACACCTCACCAGGGAGGCGTCCAGGAGGCATCCTAACCAGATGCCCGAGCCACCTCAACTGGCTCCTCTCGATGTGGAGAAGCAGCGGCTCTACTCCGAGTCCCTCCCGGATGACTGAGCTTCTCACCCTATCTCTAAGGGAGAGTCCAGACACCCTGCGGAGAAAACTCATTTCAGCCGCTTGTATCCGAGATCTCGTTCTTTTGGTCACAACCCAAAGCTCATGACCATAGATGAGGGTGGGAACGTAGATCGATCGGTAAATTGAGAGCTTTGCCTTTTGACTCAGCTCTCTCTTCACCACGACAGACCGGTACAGCGCCCGCTTCACTGCGGACGTTGCACCTATCCGCCTATCGATCTCACGCTCCAGTTTTCCCTCATTCGTGAACAAGACCCCGAGATACTTAAACTCCTCCACTTGGGGAAGGACCTCCTCCCCGACCTGGAGAAGCAACACACACAATGAAGTACAAAACAAAAGACATAAAAACATTTCAGATCATAAATAAAACGACCAAACACAGATCAGCTGGTGTTGAAAGCAACACAATAGTAATGGGTCTTTAAACGGGATTTGAAAACCAAGAGGGAGGGGGCCTGTCTGACCAGCAGAGGTAACTCGTTCCAGAGTCATGGGCCTTCTACAGAGAAACCCTTGTGACCTCTGCGTTTAAGACGAGTCCCAGGAACTCTTAAAAGTACCTGGTCCTCTGACCTTAAAGCATGTGGTGGGACATATGGGTGTATCAAATCAGAGAGATAGGCAGGGGCAAGACTGTTCAGCGATTTGTAGACATACAGGAGAATTTTGAACTGGATTCGAAGATGAACCGGTAGCCAGTGCAGGGAGGCCAAGACTGGTGTAATGTGCTCTCTTTTGCCTGTACTGGTTAAAAATCGGGCTGCTGCGTTTTGGACCAGTTGTAATCATGCAATGGTGGTCTGACTGATACCACACAGAAATGAATTGCAGTAATCAAGCCTAGATGTAGCACTTTGAGATTTTCAGTAATGAAAAGTGCGTTATAAATTGAATTAATTGTTATTATTATTATGTAATAAATGCGTGAATTACTGTCTCCAGGTTATTTTTTGATAAAATGGGCTTCAGCTTAGACAGTCGCTTCAGCTGGAAAAAACAGGATTTAATTATCATATTTACATGGCTGTTGAGTTTCATGGAAGGGTCCATTATCACTCCCAGATTTGTGCCTTTTTGTTTTTCAGATAGGGGTAGAGCAGACGGGTCGATGCAGTGGTTCGATATAGTGTCATTGAGAAGGAACAATATGGCTTCAGGCTTCTTATCATTAAAACTTAAGAAATTTAAAGCCATCCAGTCCCTGATATCACCCAGGCAGTCAAGCAGAGGTTGATTAGAGCATGTACCATTGTTTCTTAGGAGGAAGTAAATTTGACAGTCATCTACGTAGAAGTGGAAAGGTATGTTGTGTTTCCGGAAAAAAGCACAGAGTGGCAGTAGGTATAAGGAGAATAGGAGAGGACCCAGGATGGACCCCTGCGGAACCCCCCCATTTAAGTGCCGCCACTGCAGAACTAAAATTGTTGATGGAAACACAAAAGGACCTGTCAGAGAGGTAGGATCTGAACCAATTCAGGGCTGACCCTGTGATGCCCACCCACTGCTCCAACCTAGCAATGAGGATCTCATGGTCGATGGTGTTGAAAGCGGATGTGAGGTACAATAGGACAAGCAGCACAGAGTCACCAGTGTCTGTGGAAAAGAAGATGTCATTAAAAACCTTCAATAGGGCAGTTTCAGTGCTGTGTAGAGATTTGAAGCCAGATTGGAATAACTCAAGGATAGTGTGATCCTCCAGGAAGCACTTCAACTGGGACTCAACTATTTTCTCTAGAAGTTTAGATACAAATGGGAGTCTGGAGACAGGCCAGAAGTTAGATACTACTGAAGGGTCAAGGTTTGGTTTTTTCAGGAGAGGTTGAACAGCAGCATGTTTTAATGATTTTGGCACCACACCTGTGGATAAACTGCTATTTACAATAGAGAGAATTGAGGGACCTAGAGTAGGAAAAACCTCCTTCAGTAGCCGAGGGGGGACCACATCAAAGGGGGAACCAGATGGTTTGATGCTGCACATGACCTGCTCTAGAGAGGACAGAGAGACTGGTTTGAAATGGTCAAATACAGCAACAGATTGAGAATGTCTGAGAAGTATTCCTTCCACCTCTCGACAACATCACTGGTTGAGATCAACAGCACTCCACCTTCATGGAATACAGTGTTAGTAAAGAGCTGCTTTCCCCTCCTCAGCCACCTGATTGTTTACCAGAATCTCCTCGGAGCCGACCGAGAGTCTTTATCTGAGGCCTTACCAAACTTGTCCCACACCCAAGCTTTTGCCTCAGCAACAGTCAAGGCTGCGGACCGTTTGTCCCTCCGGTACCCCTCAGCTGCCTCTGGATTCCTGCATCCATCCATTCATACATTTTCTTTACTTACTTGTCCATGCAGGGTCATAAGGGAGCTGGTGTCTATTTCCAGGTGTCATTATTTGGGAAATAGGATACACCCTGGTAGGTCACAAGTCTATCACAAATGAGACAAACAAACCATTCACTTTTTCACTCACACTTACTGCCAATTTAAAATAACCAATAATCCCACTGTTTTCAGTTAATGGCATGAAGCATTAATTTTCTTCCTTTTCTTATTTTGGCTGTTCCTTTTCAGGCGTTGCCACAATGAGTCATCCATCCCATTAGTATTTGGTATCATTCCAGTGTTGGCAGTAGGAAAAACCTATGAGTGGAAACCCCAATAATTTCAACTTCATCTCATTAACCACTCAGCCACAACAAGACTCTGCTCTCCATCCAGTGTCCTCATGCCAACTACCTCCATGTCAGCTCTAACTGGATCAATACAGTTGATCCAGTATACTTTGCGGTTTGTTTATCATGGATTTTCAAAGTAAGATTGGACATGACACAAATGGCGGATTGATGGATGAGCCATGGATTGTTTATTTAAACTAAATTATTTTAAATGGTTTTGCACCATGTGTGCAGTTTACAAGTGCAGGGGGAAGCTCCTGTTGTGAAATAAAAATATATTTGTCTTTGTGTTTTACAATTATTTTGAAGGAGTCTTTACACGGCGTTCAAAATGATCAAGTTTCTCTCATAGAATGGTAAAGGTTTCCTGAGAGGAGACAGGATGTGAGCATGTAGGCCCCTACTCATGTGAGGTCCTGGTACTTAAGGAATGCTTGAAGTTGGATCTCTTCTGGTCTCTGAGTGGCTTGTGGCAGGGGGCGTTGGTGCCTCTCTGTCAGGTTTATGACTTCACAGATTTATGACTGGCAAGAAGACACTGGCCTCTTTGTTCTGGGTGCTGTTAAAGCCACACTTCCCCCCGTCAGCTCTCATGTGAGTTTGAAAAAAGGGTCCTGCAGACTGAAAAAAGCAAATGGTATTTCCTGTCTTCTGGCAATAAAGGGGGGACAACAGTCTCTGAAACAAAACCCCCACAGAAGGGTATAAAAAGTTTCGATCCTCCAACAGCAGGGCAGAAGTAAGCCCACGGATCAGGTTGTATGTTCTCCCTGTCCCCCTCTCTCCCCCCTCCTCCCTTCTTCTCTCTCTCTCTCTCTCTTTTTCTCTCACTGTCCACGTTTAAAAGAAAAATGTAATGGATGTTAGGAATAGAACAAATGTATTCTGTGACTTTTAACTTATGATTAATTAAACTGGTTTGGAACTTTAAGTGAGCATCTGTCGTGTGTAAGTGTATCTCTCCTTTCTGTTCCAAAGTGAACCAAAAAACGAATTCTGAGGCGGATAAGAATCATACGCCAACAAATGGAGGTCCCACCGAGATGGTTGCACGCGCGGACAGGAAGGGGCAGAGGAGTCCAGAGCACTGATTACTGACCGGTCACTTCTACAAAAAAGGTAAGCAGATTCCTGTTTAAACGAAATCTGTGATTGGACATTAATAGGCAAATTTTAACTCAGTGTGTTGGACTCAGTAAGATAAGGAAATAAGACAAGTATACGTATACGTGAAGTAAATAATAATACCCAAGTCCCAGGTAAAAACACGCAGTGGTCGCGCCTCCCTAATGCCGACGGGCGTTTGGAACAGAGGGGTCGGGGTTTTAGAATAAATAAATAATTTATTCGCCGCTGACCCTGTAACTCTGAGACCAAGTTTAAACTGTAAGCTTACTAGAGTGGTGACTAGTTTAAAACAGTGACAATTTAGACTTACTTATAATTCGAGATTAAATAAGTAAGGGCGGGACTAGGTGAGAGTTTTGAAATGGATGCACTGACTTTCGCTGATAAAATAATCCGATAAGAGTTCCAAAATTTGGACCAGTTAAAAATAGAATAAAATTAGTCACAGAATACTAAATCTTTTTTATGTTCTAAAATAATGGTTTCCTGCCATGTCACGTCAGCTTGCCTGCCTCACCTGCGTGACTTGTCTCTGCTCTCCAAACTGCGCGTGGCTTTCTCTCTCTGCAGCGCTGTGCTGCTCTGGACCAGTGGCGGAGCTAGACTTTTATTGCTGGGGGGACCGAGAGGGGGCCAAAGCTATAAGTGGTCCACTTACTACGGCACAGTGGGAAAAATGGATTTATCCCAATTTTTTTGGGGGGGATTTGTAGACGCTATGAAATTTTGAAACAACATATTTTTCCCTTAAAATGATACAGGCTCTCAGTTTAAATTTTTGATCTGTGATCTAAATATTTTTAAGTTTAGAAACCAAGTGGTTTTCTAAACAGCTTTAGTGTTTGACTTTGTCCACACTCATAAAATACACAATGAAGTACCCAAAAAAAAAAAATATAATATATATATATATATAATAATAAAATAAAAAAAATAAAAATAATATATATATATACCGGTAAACTTAAATGGTACATATCGCCCCTTGCTGCTTTGAGCATGTAACAGTCACAAGACCACATTGAAATAAGAAATATAAAATATGATAAAAATACATTTCTGTGTTTATTTCATTTCTATCCAAGACACTATGATAAGAATGACTATATATTTAATATAGGCGGATACAGAGTACAGTATCTCTGTTTACAATTCTGGTTGGTGGTGTGCCTCGTGATTTTTTCAATGAAAACACTGTGCCTTGGCTCCAAAAAGGTTGAAAAACACTGGTCTAATGAAAATAAACAGTTTAAGTTAATTAGAATGATTTAAAAAAAATAGCTAAACAAGAGCATGGTTTTGCTAAATTAGGCTGAAAAGTTGGATTAAAAATGTAGAATTAGCTGAAAAAGCTGAAACAGGCTATATACAGAAATTATTAAGTAAAATACCTTGATATCACAATATTTTTTGCCTCAATAAAAGCACGGTCCTACTTGTTATTTATTTAATTGTTCCCATACATATCTTTAAAAAATGGGAGTTAAAACTGCATATTTCTTGGTGCATTTGTGTGTACAACTGGACCAGTGCTCTGTTTTTATTTTTTATTTATTTTATAGACGTTTTAATAAGATATAACACCGCTGCGACTGTTGCTCGCTGCTCTCAGAGCCTCTCAGCTTCTGCGCAGAGAGGAGCATGAGCCGTGCGGCTTCTCTCGTCTTCTCCCTGGCTCCCCGTCCTGCTGTTATCCATGGAGTTCTTTTCGTTGACTCAGGGCTCGGTTCTGTCCAGAGAGCACGGGCACGTGCGCTCAGAGCTCCGCTGCATGCTCAGAGCTACCTTTCTGAACTCCTGACCCACGGGGAGAGAAAAAGAGAGGGGCAGATCTTCCCGGAGCTTTTGCTAAAAATCTGCTATAAATCATGAAATAACACATTTAGCGTTATTTCTCTACAATATAAATAAACGCTCCTGTATTATTTTTAAATAAACAAATAAATAATGGCGAGGCAATTTGAAAACATGGTGAGTCATGGACTTTAAAGAATTCAAAAATGGAAGGAGGAAAATAATGATTACTGTATTTTTAGCCTGTATGACATATTTATGGATTGCTTTTTTTTTCTTAAACTTGTCACAAGCTATCTGAAGATTAAATATGAAACAAACATTGAGACGCTAAAGTTAGAACAGTTTTATTTAGATACAGCAGTTAATAGAGTAATAAACGAATTCTCCACCTCCTCAGGAGTTGGGGCTGGGTTCCTGAAACACAAAAATAAACATTACATTAAAACGGTTTACACTTCTCCATTTTAACAGGACGAGATCATTTTCTACAGCGTGAATGTGGGTGAAATGAAAAAATAGAACTTCAGCTCAGCTCTGAACGAGGGTCTGGTTTTAACCAGGCTAGAAGGCCTCAGGATTGTACAGTTTTTTGAATAAACAAATAAAATATTTGCGGATAGTTCGAGATAAATTAATTAGGGCCGAATGAACCGTCACAATTGGAAGGATTGATCAAAAGGGATTATGACATTCTATCTCAATAATTTTAGGTTATAACACTTAGACAAACGGGAAAGTTGGAAAATTGCAGTGAACCTCCCGTTAGCATAGCATAGGCTGCCCAACAGCGGACATTTTATAACTTTGTAACGGTAGACAGCTCACATCGGATTCGCTAACAAAGCGTACAGTGGCGCGTCGTGTAGATAAACAATATCGACTTCAAATAATCCAAATTTAGTTTTGTAGACGAACTTAGCAGCTAACAACAAAGCTAACGAGCCACTAGGTCCGACTGGTTCACGAGATGTAGTCTTATAATTTGTGTATAGGACGTGAGGAGGTAGAACCGAACACATCATACTTACATTCTCCAATATAAGAAGCAGAGAAAGTGGATTACCAATCTGGAAGACGTATTTTTGTGAATAGCTCCAGTGAATGTCCACGTCTTGTGAGCATTGACCGGGCAGGGTTGCCAGATCTCTAGACCGAAAGAAGCGATCAGCTCCTTCAAAACAAGCACAAATAAGCGACTCAATGTCCACAAGAAGCGAAAATAAAAACCCGCCACAAGCGGATGATCAAATTTGAAAGCGACTCCAGGGAAAAACAAGCCCAATGCCGCTTGAAATAAGCGGATTTGGCAACTATGGGGACGCAAAAGACAGTCGTTTCCTGTACAGCCTGAGCAGGGTTGCCAGGTGAGAAATGTAGGATTATCGTACACCCATCATAAACAAAATAAGTCACTCTATTGTTGAATACTGTAGCGTCTAACAGGCACTCACAGCTTTGTGGCGTCAGTACTGGGGGGAACCATAGACATTAATACGCATTATTGTCTGGGGGCAACTAAAGAGCTCTACAGAAAGTCTTCTGTCACATTTAGAAAAGCACGATTAGCTGGAATTCCAAGACGCCTTCAGGGTTCACAAAAAACTCCGACAGACAGTTGCGACAGGCTGATGGAAACCGATCACAACTACACGTTTACAGAATGGCGAAATTATTGTATTTTTGGCCTTTGTCGGGATTATTGATCGTACATCGTACAGAGGGCAAAATTATCGTACAAATACGAAAATTATCGTACACCTGGCAAACACTGAGCCTGAGTATAATGGAGACCCCTGATGGACGAAAAAAGGTACTGCAGACAGGAGCATAATAATTTCTAGAAAAACCAAAAACAGGTCGGAGTTATTTTTATTTATTTAATTTAGTCATCCAGTTGGGTTATTCGTTCTGAAACATTTAATAAAAGTAAAAGGATGCAGGTGCAGATTTTAATAACTGTTTGGAGTCAGATGAATAAAAGAAGAGGATAGATTGGGGTTTGAAGAAAAATAAATAATAATAATAATAGTAATGAATTCAATTTATAACGCACTTTTCATTAATGGAAATCTCAAAGTGCTAAGGAGGGAGTAGCCCTCACAGACAGGTCTTAAATAAATACATCTTTAATTTTAATCTATTGGGGACATAAATTGAATCTCAATTTATAATAAGTGGAGAGTTGGACTTTAAAAATCGACTAAGGGGTGACAAAGACCCGGCCCGCGGGCCGCATCCGGCCCGCCAGGGGGTTTTAGTCGGCCCGCAGATGAATCTGAATTATAAAAAAAAAATAAACGCTATTTTCTTAAAAATCTGCAGTAATAAAACAGCTACGCTCGAAGCTCAATTCATGGGTTCACAGTTGCTTCCTAGATGTGGAAAATGGATTTAAAATTCATTCATTTCTAAATTTTGATGCACTTTTAACATGCAGGAAAGGGTTTTAACAGAACTGTTTTTTTGTATGTCCAGAAGCCCAGATTTAGCTTTTTTAGATTTCTCTACCTGGATTATTGAGCATGCATCAGGGTATTTAACAAAACAGTTTGTTGAATAAATGTTTTAAAACGTGCAATCACTGATCAGTTTTTTTAATATGTAATGCACTTAAATGTTAAACTGAGTAAAAATGTGAAAAGACAATTAATTTAATGTTAATATCTATATGATGTATTTATTCTTTGCACTAATACAAAGACAAAAAGTGGACCTTTAGAATGAGTATTCTGGTCTGACCCCCTTGAGATCAGATTAAGCTGTATGCGGCCCCCAGATCAAAATGAGTTTGACACCCCTGGACTAATAGTTATATACCTGGAACAACAGGCCAAAATGAAAGAGCCCACATTTTACTTTGAATAAATGAGCCACTGAGCTTAATAATTTCAAATTGACAATTTAGGAGGGCATGAAAATACACACGATGCATAAATAAATCCAACAAGAAGGCAGATCTTAGAAGGCTCAAGGAATTTGCTAATTATCATAGACTGTATACTAGCAAGGGGGTCTTAGAAGACCGTAAATTATATTTTCTAAAATAAAAGTAGGCTACAGTATTTTTTGATTTCAGGGTTAAATTGATTATTTCACTTTTAGGTAAACTAATGTTTTGGATCTGTTGTGCAGATCAGATTAAAAGATGCCTCCGTCGAAGGATCCATAATAAAGATTGTTAACAGAAAATTAATTTGATCCTGGTCTGTTAATGATTTAAAAAAATTTTTTTTTTTTTAAATTTCTTAAATAGCCTCATTGAACAGTGTTGGTGGAACGGCAAAGGTGAGTCTTATGAATCCCACCTCATTCTTGCAAAACACATAATGGTAAATATGCATTAAGATAGGCCTCTGTCAAAACACATGCAGCATCTGACTTTTGAATCTCAGCTACTGTGGTTATTGATCAGATCGGATCAGATTTAATATGAAGGTGTGTCCAGAAACTGACTCACTGTGACTTCACTGGGAAGAACAAACTCATATGCAACCTTGCTCAAGAACTTTGAGGGGCATACGCAAGGAACGACTGAAAACAACAAAGGCACCAAAAGAACAAAAGACTGTCCACAAAAACTTTCAGCCGAGCAGAGGCAAAGACTTTCTCAAAGAACTGTCAAAACATGGTCATCAGACACAAATGGCCAGGATATACGGTCCGGATTTGGGGGGTCCGGACGAGAATCAGAACCCAGTGAACGTCTCACTGGGGGCTGGAACAAGAGAAAGCTGAACACGTTCTCCAAACAGACAAGAGAACAAATGGTCCTGAAGTCACTCATACCAGCAAAGGCCGCACCCCATATTGATCTGTGAGGATCTGTCGTTGATCTTAGCAGCCGGGATCAAAACTACAGTTGCTATGATAAATTTTTAATGAAACACATAGGCACATTTGGGCCTGCTAGCGCAGGCTTCATGATTTTTAGTTATACTGTGCTCAGGTGGATCTGACGACTTGCTTCTTCTGGTTCCTGTAACTCTGTGGTGAAGCTGAAGGGGAGCAAGGGAAATGATCCTAGCTCCTGACCCCAAAACGAGTTAACTTTTATATTTTTGTTTTTGCAGTTGTCCTTGGCGGAGTGCATGTTGGGATTCTGATGTGTCACAAGGGGTACATTTTGGTAAATGATTATAATTTTAAAGAAAATGAGATGATATCGTAGATTATAGTTAGCTATATGGTTGTGAAAACCAAATTAGTGGTGGCAATAGGCTGAGGTTTAGGAAACATCTGACACTAGTGCTTAGGTTAAAGGATGGTAAATTAAATTTAGACACAATTTCCAATTTATTAACCAAATAACTTTGGCATAATTGAAACAAGGTAAAGTTTTGTTTCAAAAGGGGGTTAGGACGCTAACAGATGTTTCTAAAAATAGAGAGGTTGGAATTGGTCCCTAGAAATAACTAATTAGAAATAACTAGATTGTAAATGTTTCCTAGAAACAACTAGGCCGAAAAATGTTCCTAGAAATAACTAATTAACTAAAAGATGGTAAATACATTTTAGTATACAAAGAATAATAAGGATAACTGATAAATTGGCGTTATAAACAAAGTTCACTTGCGTTGATATTGAGGCGGCATCGGTCTTGAACGTTTTATTTTCTTTAATCATGTCATGGAGGAAGGAGTATTGATGCAAGCATATTTCAAATGAGCAATTAACAACACTGTTTTTTTTTCCTCTGTGAAAGTGTGTGTGAAGCAGGATGGGGGACGCCCCTTGGAAGTGTTTCCTGGCATGCAGGCTCAAACCACTCAAACCTGAAGTGGACCTGATCAGAGGATGTTTAGAAATATGATGGTTCTGTAGATTTATAGCAATTGACTTGACTAGACGACATGTGACTTATTGACTCAGGAAAAAGGTGTATAGAACCACAGGTGTACAATGTTTTGTGAATTATGCTCTGCCGCCGCTTGCTATGATATTTTTTAATTATGCTCTGCCGCCGCTTGTGATGTTATTGTTATGTGTGTAATTTCTGCTATAAGCTGAGTGAAAAGGTACAGTATTTTTTGTAAGTATGAACCGCCTTAAAACTACTCATAATTAACCCTAATGAAGATTAAGCCTCTTCCAAACCAACTAACATGCATGATTCATTCTTTGTACTACTGATTTATAATTGATTGGGTGTTGTTTGCTGTGGCACATTCTGTTTATGATAGGTGGTTCCTGGAAATGCTCCAGCTGAGGGAGTTTTCTCAACGGAGTCCAGGGGAGGCAAGACCAGACAGCCCTGGTCAAGTACGGACCCGTGTGGGGTCGCTGAACGCACACCACAGGCAGTGCGTGTCAATGCCAGGGGATCCACACGGTTCAGTGTGCTCCAGCCCGTGAACCAGGAAGGAGCTAAAGGATTGGGCTGGACAACAAGAGGAGCTCGCGTTCGAACTCTTGTGCCTTGGTAGACGAAAGTAGCCGAGTAAGTTGCGTGCGAGGCTCAGAAGGACTCTGTTCAATGGGGCCACTCGGTACTGGAACATGCACACATAGAACAGACACCTAAAACGATAAAAACACTACATATTAGAGTCTCACATTACACGAAGAAAACTCGGGAACATAGGAGGACATTCCCGAGCACCCAAGGGGAATGCCCCTGAGTACGTGTAAAAAGTATATTAATGTTTCTGTGATGGTGATATAAATCTGGTGTTCTTTCTCTATTTTTGTGTGTTCAAGGGAGACAACTGCCTTACTGCTGGAGGATGAATTTGGGAACTCAAGGTTCATAATTCTGCAATATCCTAAGCGCTTACTATTAATATCGTTCATAGTTTGCATATATTTCCTTATATTCTACAATTTGCATATTAATAAATTCATTCGGGTCTGGACGACCCACTGGACAATTGGCTGATAAAGATCTTCGGTCACTGGAAACAGGTGTTTGTATCTATAATGGTATTATTGGCTATTTTCTTAGGCATACTTATAACTTGCGGGTGCTGCTACGTGCATTGTTTAAGGTCTTTGACGGTTAGATCCTGAAGTGATGAGACAACTGTTTTTGTTAAAAAAACTATAACTTGGAGGATTTTGAAAAAACGGATTAAATATTGTGAATATATGCGTTTAGCTGCGTTATTAGGTGTGTGATTTTATTTCTTTTGGGATGGACCTCAGCAGAATGAGGTCCAAAGGGGGATTGTTGTGAAATAAAAATATATTTGTCTTCGTGTTTTACAATTATTTTGAAGGAGTCTTTACACAGCGTTCAAAATGATCAAGTTTCTCTCATAGAATGGTAAAGGTTTCCTGAGAGGAGACAGGATGTGAGCATGTAGGCCCCTACTCATGTGAGGTCCTGGTACTTAAGGAATGCTTGAAGTTGGATCTCTTCTGGTCTCTGAGTGGCTTGTGGCAGGGGGCGTTGGTGCCTCTCTGTCAGGTTTATGACTTCACAGATTTATGACTGGCAAGAAGACACTGGCCTCTTTGTTCTGGGTGCTGTTAAAGCCACACTTCCCCCCGTCAGCTCTCATGTGAGTTTGAAAAAAGGGTCCTGCAGACTGAAAAAAGCAAATGGTATTTCCTGTCTTCTGGCAATAAAGGGGGGACAACAGTCTCTGAAACAAAACCCCCACAGAAGGGTATAAAAAGTTTCGATCCTCCAACAGCAGGGCAGAAGTAAGCCCACGGATCAGGTTGTATGTTCTCCCTGTCCCCCTCTCTCCCCCCTCCTTCTTCCTCTCTCTCTCTCTCTCTCTCTCTCTCTCTCTCTCTTTTCTCTCACTGTCCACGTTTAAAAGAAAAATGTAATGGATGTTAGGAATAGAACAAATGTATTCTGTGACTTTTAACTTATGATTAATTAAACTGGTTTGGAACTTTAAGTGAGCGTCTGTCGTGTGTAAGTGTATCTCTCCTTTCTGTTCCAAAGTGAACCAAAAAACGAATTCTGGGGCGGATAAGAATCATACGCCAACACTCCCTCCTGCAGCCGATCAACTGATTTCCTTCTCTGGCACGCACACTCATTTCTCCTGCTGCATCAGCTTTGTGAAGAGTTCACACTTTGCTGCCCAGATGCACCGATTGACTTTTGTCTTCCAACCAAAAATTCAAAGTATGTCACATAGTAAAAATCATCATAACTACAAAATTTAAATGTGTTAAAAGTTATTTTTAATTATTTTAGAACTTCTTAGTTCAGTTGTTTCAGTGTATTTGATTAAGAAGTACATCGCTGCTCTGTGCTGCAGAGCTGAAGCTGTGTGACATCCTGTGATGTCCTGCTGCACTTCTCTTCTCTACAATTGAAATACTGTAACATTTTAAATAAACAGATTGTTTATTTAAAATGTTACATTATTTAAATTCAAACTGTTTATTTAAGGAGGGAGATTGGGAGTAACAGGTTATGAGTGTGATTGCAGCCTGGCACATATCATGACAAAGTTTATTGAGCTTCAACTGAACTTGCACTTGGACCACTGTATCCCTACTTCGTGGTTTTTCACTTATCGTGGGTGGGCGTGGTCCCAAACACCTGCGACAAACGTTGGACTATACTGTATATCCATTTTGCCTTCCTCTTTTTTTTTCCTGGCAGCTGCATCAATACCATTATTACAATATACCCACTGTCCCTCCTTTGGACATGTTCTAAATAATTTCATTCTAGCCTCTAACTTTATTGCCCAGTTGTTCCTCCCTTGTTCTCATTCCTAATATTGTCCATTCTTGCCACTCCCAAGGAGAACATCAACAACTTTAGCTCTGCCACTTCCATTTCTGTCAGCTTTTTTTTTTTGTCTTTGTCTTTGCCACAGTCTCCAAACCATATACAGTAACGTAGCTGGTCTCACTGTTCTTCTTTTTTTAATTTCCTTTGACTTTTGGTGCCACCCTTTAGTCACAAATCACTCCTGAAACTTCTTCCAATCCAATCCATCCTGCCTTGACTCTTTTCTTCATCTGTTTACTGTTCTCACTACAGATCATAATGTTAACTGCAAACATCTAAAGGAAATAAGGTAAGGTTATAAACTGAAACACACAAATAAACTAATACACAATGAGAACAAGCAACCGCAGAAGAAAAAGTCCCCAGGCTAGGAAGAGATATTGCAACCATCTTGCTGTTAGGCATCAGGTCTAACCATTGCTCCACTATGTCACCTTACTGTAAACATCTGCAATACAGTATATTTCAAACACCTACAAAGTGCTTTAAGCACCTGTAGAATTATTCAAACACCTGTTTCTAATACTTGCAAAGTTTTTTTAAGACCTTGTGTGATTTTAATTACCTGCAACCCATTTTAAACACCTGCGGTCTGTTTTTAACATCTGCAGTGGGTTTTGAATATCTGCAGATTTTGAACAACCGCCGAAATTTACAACACCTCACAGCATGTATGGATCAAATTCTGTAACTGCTGTTAAAGGAAATATTATTATTTTCATATTTTCTGTCCTGTTATGCACCTTGGTCAATGCAAGGCATTGTAGGAAGGTGCTATACAAATAAGTTTATTATTATTAATATTATTTATTATTATTCATGCAGTGTTTGTTTTTTTTGTTTTGTTGTTTCATTTTATTATTAGTTTATGACCTGAGCAGGTGATATATAACAACATCTAGTTTTGTTTATCTGGTAAAGGTAATATTTGGTAAAAAAAAAATAGATTGATTAAGAGACAATAAAATGTTAAAATTATGTCAAACACATTAAAGACATCATTATATAATGTGTTTATGTGCATACCATGTTAACCAAATGAAAGCACAAAATAAACTTCAGGGGAAGAGGTCAACTGTTCAGTAACGTGTTTAAAAATACGGTCTGTGTTGTGTCTTTTCAGGACTATCATTTGAAGCCAATAATTTACCTCTGATCAGTAAATATCATGACCCGACAAAATTTAGTTGAGACTCAACCTGCTGACTTGATGATAACTATTTTATGCTGTTTGTCCAACAAACACATCTCCACAGATTTGCTTTGTTGTTTAGTTTAGTTTTTTCCAGCAGAAGGTTGCTGCAGCCTCATCCGTATGAGGGACCACACAAAAACTGATATAAACACTTTTTTTTTTTGTTTCCTCCTTATTTGCTGTTTCATCTGTCCTGCTGTTTAGAACTGTTGAGAACTCATGAAAAATGCATGTTATGTGGCTGCAGCTGGAGGGGAAACTGGAAGAAGCACAGACACCATTAAAATCCTCTTCTGTTTGAATGTGTGTTGCAAAAACAATGCTTTGATTTAACCTCTGACAAATGTAAATAAGCCAAATACATTTTATAAAATGTTTACAGTTACTGATTAACAATTACTGTACAGCAGCAGTGAAACATTTCTATCATTTGATTAATTTCATTTAGGCAAAAAATATTTTCATTACCCCAAACAGATACCAGAGTACTGACTACTGAAAAGGACAAGGCAGGAGACAAAAATAAAAAATGCAACTAGGTTTGGTTACACAGGAGAAGAAGGATATGGAGAGCATGATGAGAGGTGAGAATAGGTTTTCCAGATTATGAATTAGTTTCTAAGTAGATTAGACTCTTACTTGGTGTGTTTGGTTTCCAGGCTAAGAGGGTAACCGCCACTGGCGGTTCTACACACGGGGCCCGTGCCCGTGTAAAATGGACCCTGGCCCGCCCTATGGCCCGCCCTCCGAGCAGAAGCGGAACCAATGCTCAGCACGGACCCTGGCCCACCGCCCGCCCTGCTTCCGCCCTGCTTCCGGGGCCCGCCCTCCGAGCAGAAGCGGAACCAATGCTGCACGGACCCTGGCCCGCCCTGCTTCCGGGGCCCGCCCTCCGGGCACAATTCAGGTAGTTGTACCTTTTAGTGCGTTACACCACTGCGAAGTGCGAACAACGAAAAGAAGAGCGAGCGCGAAGACGGCAAAGTTACCGAGCGTCATCCACGAGTACCACTACAAATACAAACAATACAAGGTAACAAGTCTGGTCAAGAAATGATGTTGTTGGCTATGAATTATAATAGCAGCCTATCAGACCAGGCGTTTATGTTGTATGCTTCTAGCTAACGCTAGTTATCTTACAACAACACACAAGCTAACTATGCTTCTAGCTAACGCTACCCGTATTTCGTCGGAAGATAACACAGTTTCTTTTGTTAAGCTCAGGAGACCGTGTGTGCTATAATGTCAGCTAAGAAATATATTTTTTCTCGCAAAGAAACAATTGTTTTTACCGTGTTAATCTAAGATGGACTTCATGTTTGTCTATAGTGCAAAATGAAGAGAAAGATGGACATTACATCTTATTTCTGCACAAGAAAGACAGTGAGGCAGACATTGAGACAGAACCAGATGATGGAGGTGTTGAGAGAGCTGAAGAAAAGCACGTTGAGAGCAGAGCCCCACACAGCCAGAGGACTTGGAAGACACTGGTTTTCAAAGAGAGGGCACAGGGACGGAAAGAGAGACACATGAAGATCCTGAAATGGAGACAGCTGAGACTGAGATACAAGCAGCACGTGAGACACAGACGGAGAATATTTGTGTATCCACAAGCACTGGACCATCAGGTTTGTGATGTTCAAAAAAATGTGTTTGTTAATGTTAAGTTTTCTGACACAAGTTGAGTTTGAATGAAATATTATTGCTGGCTTTGTTATAAAATAGTCAAGAAATCTAGCTTTAGCTTATTTGCAGTCTTGGTCCTTGGTCAGGTTTTAGAATTCAAGGAAAGAATGTACAGTACTGATATCAAAAATGCAATTAATGCAAAGAACATTAATTAATAAATAAATACAGTGAATCAATTTAGACGTGTGTGTGTGTGTGCTTTGCAGTTTATATGCAGTGTCCATGCAGATTACTGGTACAGGTAGTCCCCGAATTACGAGCGCTCTGATCTGCGAGGTCCCAGACTTACGAGCTGCGAATTTTTGGAAAAAACGAAAAAAATACTGAGTTTTCATGTGTTTTTTCACTACAGTTAGCAAGTTAAGCATATAAACACACGTTTCCGATCATTTTTATGCACTCAAAAGTAGTTTTTAGATGAAAATAGAGTGTTTTTAGGTGCGCTGGCGAAAACCGTTCCAATTTACGAGCGGACTTCCGGGTTTACGAAGGAAATGGCGGCCGTTCCAAATTACGAGATTTCCGGTTTACGAGCGCCCCCTAGTGACGGATCTCGCTCGTAAATCGGGGAATACCTGTATATGTTAATTTACATATATTTGGTTTTGCTTTCTCCACAGACATCAGCAAATGTAAAGAAGATCCACCGATGCAGCCGGACCTAAAGTTGTCTCCAAGAACCTTGATGGGGGACAGAAGGAGGAGCTTCAAAGCAGCTTGGTATCACATTCACCCCTCAAGTAAGATTTCGAATCTGTGTCATCATTGGTTATTTGGGGGCCTTGAGGTTTGCCCCCCCCCCCGGGGTGCTGATGTGGAGCACAGTGATGGACCGTGCATTTTTCTGGCTTATCTAGACAGAACCTTTACTTTTTGTGTCATCAAACGGGTTATTCACTAAACTCTCGGTCATGTGCTCATTCAGTTTGCACTACTTCTCATATTTGCACTAATGTTTGTATTACATTACTGCCTATAGTCATAAAGATGTCTTTATAGTCATAAAGTCACTTTTTTCTCCGAGATTAACATGCCCCTCTGACAAAACCTCTGGCCCCAGCTTGGCCCCACTAGTACAACTGGTCTAGAACCGCCACTGGTAACCGCTTGGACTATGAGGCCCCCTTTACAAGGACACTGGTGGAGGAAACGGTTTTTTGGATGTTGATTTGAGAAAAAATCCTCATTTACAGGACCACTTTCGGTAATTACATAACCGTACAACTGAACAAAAGCTGGATTTCGGATACGAGTTGATGGATTTGACGCCAAGCGGGACCGCTTTGTCTAACAGCTCGACACCAGTCGCTGAGCAAACTAGTACTGACGAGAATGCTGTCTGGCTTCCCACTCCGTATAAAGCAATGCTACAGCAGGTAAATCCACAGTCTTGATAATGTTTGCTTGTGTTGTTTCATTATACAAACAACCAACTGAGTTTTTATTAATACAGGTAGTCCCCGGGTTATGGCGGTCTCGACTTACGGCGATCCGACTTTACGAACGCATCTTATTAATATATATTTTTTTTAAATTGTGTTTAAATGTTCTTGATTTCATGTGTACAGCACTTTGTTGCAGCTGTGGTTGTTTTAAATGGCTTTATAAATAAAGTATTATTAGTATTATTATTATTATAAAAAAAAGTGCATGACCTAATGCCATCTGTCATTTGGGCAAAGTTTCCAATTTTTTCAGTCAGAAGAAATTTTCAACTTTCACCTAGATCCTCAACTTTTACCTAAATTTACTCAAACTGTGGAAAAAACACTCTTTTAACGTGCTGTGTAATATTCAAAAACTATTTTTCAACCATCAGCAGTGAAGCATCTTTTTAGTTTGCTGTGAATTTTAAAAGAAAACATATAAATCACATTCACTTACTCACAATACATAATCCTGCATCTTTAGTTAATTACTTGACACACACTTCACATATTCAATCACTTATCACACTTTGTTTCATATAAGAACACTTTTTTAAATATAATTATATGTGTTTGATTTAGAAGTGAACTGTTAAGAGCCTACAAACTCCTCCGCAGCTCTTCCTCTGTGAGTTTGTAAAAGTGTGCACCTTTTTATCTCATCTGACCAGTGGCGTAACTTCTCGCAGGACTAGTATGGACGAATCCCCACCAATGCTGACCTCTAGTGGTCATGTCCCCACCAATATTTTGTTCACATATTTTACTTTTCTGTGCTGTGTATTTCTGATAAAACCCCATTCATGCCGCTGGCTACTCAGAAAGAAAAGAAAAAAGTTTTCTCCGCTTCCCACCGTCAACGAACCCCGACAAAAAAAACAAAAAAAAACCTGCCGAACAGATGTCCTGTCCAGCAGCGGCTCTGCATTTAGTTAATACGCATGCGCACCATGCGCGCGCCTGCGCAGTTTGCAAGAAGCTCATGGCGCGCAGAGGAGTCGTCTGATTACCCTACACGGCAAAATACGACCAAAAAGTAAGTGATTAAATTGTTTTGGTGCACAGTACTCATGGTGTTATTGTGTATTTACACAGTTTACAGTGTGCATGCGTTTCCTGAACGTAAGTAAGTCGTTTTGATGATGTTTTGCGTGTAATATGTGCGCAACTTCAGGCAGGGCGAAAACTACGTTTGTTTATAATGTGTGAACAGTGCGCGCGAAGTTAGTCTGAGTTTTGTGAATTTAATTTAAACAATATAATCATCCTGCTGCAGAGGAGGGAGGGATATAGGACGAGTTGAAGAAGTGGCTGCAGATTACTTCTACTAGCATATTTAGCTAATCTACTAGCATCTCACGGTGAATCAATGAACAAGCTGAAAACAATCTGAAAAGCTCTGTAACAGGTGGAGCATGTTCTTATTTATCTTGAAACAGACACAGAGCTAAAACCTTAAAGTCCTCCTTCTCTGAGTCTGGCTGTTAGTTTCAACATCAGGTGTAATACAAGCAGGTTGTTCATGATGCAGGGCAAGAGAGGTGGCTGCCACACTGCTGCAATACTGTGGAATAAATGCTGATAATTGTTTTATTAATAACTTTAATTGCATTTGTAATTATAGTGTGCACTTACTATTTTTAGTTTGGAGCAAGCCTGGATAGATTGTTGTACTCAGTGCAGCTCCTAAAGATTAAAGTCCTCTAAATAGCTTCATTTCATTTTCAGAGTTTCTATCGGCCAAACTGTGACATCAGATGCTTAGAAGATGAAAAGTACCTCATTCTTCCCAATGGACAAAGTGGATTCAACCTGCAGGTGAGTAAATGTTGTTAGTTACAAAATATGAATTATTGTGGGAATAGTGCCGCAGATGTCAGAGAAGGTGGGCCTGTGATTGGAAAGTCTCGGGTTCAACTCCTGGTACTGTCAACATCAAAATGTGGGTGGAAAATGTGAAACACCCACACCTGCCTCCACCCTCATTTGCCCCACTCGGGGCCCTTGAGCAAGGTCCTTAACCTCCACCATCTGCTCCGTAAACAAGTCTCTCTTAAAAATGAGTTCTTGTGACTCAGTGAGACTACTCACATTCCACTCCTGTTTGGTATCAGTCAGACACCATTGCACGACTACAACTGGTCCAAAACGCAGCAGCTTGATTTTTAACCAGTACAGACAAAAGAGAGCACATTACACCAGTCCTGGCCTCCCTGTGGAGGAGGGACACCCAGTTGATGTTTTTTCTTAGTTAATTCTAGATGTTATTAATGTTTTTCTCTTGCATTTGTTGTTGGATGTAACTGGGACCCCGTGTACATAATCTCGTTTTCATCACATGTATCACATGCGGTGCAAATGACAATAAAGACTCACTACTATTCAGTAGCTTTCAACATCAGATGATCTGTGTTTGAACCTGTTTGCTTCACACAGGTTGGTCGTTATATTTATTATCTGCAACGTTTTTATGTCTAAATTCCGTTTTTTTACTTCACTGTGTGTGTTGCCTGTTGTTTGTTTGTTTGTGCAGCACTTTGGTTGGCCTTGTCGCTATGTTAAGCGCTCTATAAATAAAATGGCATGGTATGGTATCTGTATAAATAAAGGGTAAATGAAAAAAGAAATTACATTATGTGACAGATATTTTCAACCTTCATTAAAACATATTGTACATTTATTCTTCCAGCTTCAGCTGACAGACGTGCCTGGAGCTGCAGAGCTGCTCTGGACACCAACAGAACATCTGGAGTTGGACATTTCTTTTGACAAAGACTTTACAGATACACAGATGAAACTCCTCCAGAATTGTTACTTTTCAAACATGCTTCCAGCCTTGGTAGATGAATTTGTTGCAAAGAAGATGCAGCTCTGCCACAAACACTGCATTTTAAAGATATTAAGGTAAGTACATACACAACACATCAAGAGCACTGTATGAAGCTAGGGAGAAAATAACAATCTTAATTGTTGTTGTTTTTGACAAACCAGATTCCAAAAAAGTTGAGACACTAAACAAATTGTGAATAAAAACTGAATGCAATGATGTGGAGGTGCCAACAATATTTTATTCAGAATAGAACACAAATCACAGATCAAAAGTTTAAACTGAGAGAATGTATCATTTTAAGGGAAAAATATGTTGTTTCAAAATTTCATGGCATCAACAAATCCCAAAAAGTTGGGACAAGTCCATTTTTACCACTGTGTGGCATCCCCCCTTCTTCTTACAACACTCAACAGACGTCTGGGGACAGAGGAGACCAGTTTCTCAAGTTTAGAAATAGGAATGCTCTACATTCATGTCTAATACAGGCCTCTAACTGTTCAATCGTCTTGGGCCTTCTTTGTTGCACCTTCCTCTTTATGATGCACCAAATGTTCTCTATAGGTGAAACATCTGGACTGCAGGCTGGACATTTCAGTACCGGATCCTTCTCCTACGTAGCCATGATGTTGTGATTGCTGCAGAATGTGGTCTGGCATTATCTTGTTGAAAAATGCAGGGTCTTCCCTGAAAGAGATGACGTCTAGATGGAGCATATGTTGTTCTAGAACCTGAACATAGTTCTCTGCATTAATGGTGCCTTTCCAGACATGCAAGCTGCCCATGCCACAAGCGCTCATGCAACCCCATACCATCAGTGATGCAGGCTTCTGAACGGAGCGTTGATAACAACTTGGGCTATCCTTGTCCTCTCTGGTCCGGATGACATGGCGTCCCAGTGTTCCATAAAGAACTTCAAATCGTGACTCATCTGACCACAGAACAGTCTTCCATTTTGCCACACTCCATTTTAAATGACCCCTGGCCCAGTGCAAACGTCTGAGCTTGTGGAGCTTGCTTAGAAATGGCTTCCTCTTTGCACTGTAGAGTTTCAGCTGCAACGGCGGATGGCACGGTGGATTGTGTTCACTGACAATGCTTTCTGGAAGTATTCCTGAGCCCATTCTGTTATTTCCTTGACAGTGGCATTCCTGTTTGAGGTGCAGTGACGTTTAAGGGCCCGGAGATCACGAGCATCCAGTAGAGTTTTACGGCCTTGACCCTTACGCACAGCGATTGTTCCAGATTCTCTGAATCTTTTGATGATGTTATGCACGGTTGATGATGATAACTTAAAAGTCTTTGCTATTTTACGCTGGGTAACACCATTCTGGTATTGCTGCACCATCTTTCTGCGCAACAATGGTGGAATTGGTGATCCTCTTACCATATTGGCTTCTGAGAGACACTGACACTCTGAGAAGCTCTTTTTATACCAATCATGTTGTCAATTGACCTAAATAGTGTTAATTGGTCTTCCAGATGTTCGTTATATGCTCAATTTCCTTTTTCCAGCCACTTATTGCTACTTGTCCCAACTTTTTTGGGATTTGTTGACACTGAAATTTTGAATCAACATATTTTTCCTTTAAAATGTTACATTTACTCAGATTAAACTTTTGATCTGTCATCTATGTTCTATTATGAATAAAATATTGACATTTGCCATCTCCACATCATTGCATTCAGTTTTTATTCACAATTTGTTTAGTGTCCCAACTTTTTTGGAATCCAGTTTGTAGTATTATTTTCATTCATTCATTCAACCTTTATCTTTATCTTGTAATGCTCTTTGGACAATGCAAGTTGTTGCTGGAAGGTCCTATTTAAATAAAGTTTATTATTGTTATTCCTGTTAATGTCTTTCTGTATCGTGCCTTCTTCCAAAGACTTTTTGTATAAAACTTGTATGCTGATGAAATGAAAATGAAGGTGTTAGTAACATTGTACAATGATCTGACAGGATAAATGCTAACTCAGGGTGTCATACAGCTGTTAAACTGCTACTGAGTGTCATACAGCTGTTGAACTGCTAGTAAGGGTGTCATACAACTGTTATTGTTATTATGACATACACAATTGAAAAAAGTACCGGTACTTTGTCCAAAAAAGCAGATGCAGCATTTTCGATTTCCGTCCCCACCAACTTTCAACACAAAGTTACTCCCTTGCATCTGACCTATTTCTGTTCAGAGCAAGACCTGCTCATGTGCTTGTGTGTGTGTACGCTAGAGCTGCTTGTCTGGCTGCTGTAGCATGGTTCAAAAATTGCTTATTCAAAGATTACATTTTATTTTAATTATCTTTGTTTTAAATGCTTTAAAACTCTTTTCATTTTTAACAGGCCTTGAATCATAGAGCTCTGTTTTAAGAGGCCTTCAGCTCGTCTAACAAAGTGTTCTTTTTATTTATTTTGGGGAGTTCTATATGACAACACAGCAAAACCGACAACGGAAAGGTTTCCCTCTGCAACCTTCTGGCGTTCTTATCTACTTGACCTAATTCTGTTCAGGCCTCCTCCTGGGCCTGAGTGAACATACATATATGACCTTTGCTGTGCGTGTGTTAATGTGAGGCCTGACTCAATCTTATATTTCTTATAGCACAGGGTTAACTGAAAATGCCATACAATAACTCAAAGACAGTTTACCAAAATACAGACAAAGCATATAAAAAGTAAAAAACATACATCATGTTTTTCTGCTTATGAGTTTAAAATGCCATATAAATTAAACTAATCTAGGGTTACTGACGGTGTGTTATTACACCCTGCT
>JBBPBX010034299.1:11298-32714 GCA_038048925.1 Garcialebias charrua
TTCTGTCCATAAAAGTTATGAACTGAATCTGTGACAGCAGGCGGCCTTGGCAGAGTCCATCTCCCACCCTTAAGGGATCCAACTTACTACTCACAATGTGAACTAAAGTCACGCACCAATTGTATAGACCAGATAGCCTTGTGTACCAGGCATCATGCAGGAGAATGAATTCTATGCTTTTATTTCATGCTTCCATTGAAAGGCTTGACGTATTATGTACATAGTAGTCTTTGTCCGCAAATTCTCTTTTCTGCTCTTAACTTCTGATCCACGCAAGAAATTTTAATGAAACTTTATACATAGCATTACTAGACAGTGTCACATATATATTTCCAGAAATCAGCTAAAGTGAAATTCACAAATGAAGGTCAAATGTTATTCAAGGTATTTGTTTGTCCAGAGACCATTGCTGTATAATAATTTCTTGATGGACGTATAATGTGCCATATGCAGTACTCTTGTTTGGATTTGAAATACCATATGTAAAAACGCCAATCCTAAACAAACTTTTGGAGTCACCCTAGTTTTAGATTATTGTAGCAGTTAGTTTACAATAATAAACTCAAAAATACCTCTTCCTTACATTGAAAGGTATTGAACGCGAGTTGATCAGACTACGGTTGAGGGAACCTCAGCATATACGTAATGAAAGTGCTAACACGTCATCTGAACTCGCAACATTGCATGTGCTTGTGCATGTCATTTATAAGATTGAAACAAAACGGCTATGACGCCATCCCTTCCCATTGTAAAATATTCTTAGCTTGAATCTCTGACATTGCTTTTGTGGGGAATATTCATTTTTTTAAATGAATAAAATGTGTACCCTTGCCTGGTACCCTGTACCTGTGTTTGTGTCTTGTAGAATGGGACACTTGGTTCTGACTGTAAACCAGTTTATTAGACTTGCCATTAACAAACCTTATGTTGAGCTTTGTCACGTTTGTAATGGTTGTGTGAAATATTATTGGTCTTTTTAACAGATTTACTTTAGAAATTGCACAGCAGATGTTTGTTTTACAACTAAAGGTTTTCATGAACTTTCATATTAATCCATACATCTGTTACCCCTGGAGGGTGGTAGTGAACCATACATTGTTGTGTGTGAGTCTGTGTGTGGTCTTTGTGGAAACCATCTGTTATGTACCTTGTAAAACCACTCTCTATTGATAAAAAGTCCAACAAAACAAATTTGTCTAAATTCATATATTCCTTTTTTTAATGTGACAATTTCATTGACTTGAATAATCTTTGGATTCCACAGCTTGTTTCCTGAAACTTAAAATGAAAGACCCCTCCAACATTCTCATTCAAAACAAGCCCAGTGAACATGAAGGACAATGAGCCACATTTAACTGTTTGAGAGGACAACATTCAGGAATTTATGACCCTTGACCTCCATTGTGTCTCTGCAGGCTTGTCGATGCACTCCAAGAAGTGGGAAGGCGTTAATGACTCTTGACCGTACAGTTTGGCTTTGTCAGCCAGCCCAGCTGTGTATTAATCTTCATTCTTGCATGCTCGTATGTTTGCACGCCTGCTCAAATGTAACTCAGAGATGGGGAAATGTGAGGTCGAAGGGAGAGAGACGGGAGTGTGTTTCTCAAATCCTAGCTTGCTTAATTATAAATCTCTCCAACTGTCATAGAGTGCTTTCCTGTCTCCCAAGAGTTTCTGTTAATATTTCATGCCACTGTCTTGTTCCCCGAGCAAAATACCCAACCAGTAATGAGGCTCATCTGTAGAAGACCCTTTCAGGGATGAGTAACTCTCTGTTGGTACAAAAATTGGTTTGCTAGCCAAAAGAAAAAGCATCCAGTTATATTGTTCCTTTTGATTTCCTTGGATTACCTGGTGTACTTTGTGGAAAACGGCAATTTCAGCTATACGATCACACAAATCTCAACGGAGGCAGAAAAAAAAAAACAGTCATCATTGAGCAGTTAAAGGAAACCCTAGCATACCCGTTTGAATACCGTGCGAGCATTTCGCGGTGGTCGTCACTACTCAGCAGCATGTCTGCCCTTCACTGACTTTGTTTTCATGCAGATGAGTCATTTCAGAAACATAATTAATTCATCCTCATACAACCACTCAGTGCAGCATCAGATAGATTACCGAAACAGGGTGAGAGGAAGACGGAGGGGAACAAAAGATTGTTTTCCTCCAATGATTCATGCCGTCTGAGAGGGTGTAAGAGATCAATAGGAAAAGCATGCTCAATACACATAAGGAGACTATAAATGACAATTTTGCTTTATTCAGATGTACTCCACAAATGAATACATTTTTTTTCCAATGCTGGAAAAACCTGAACAAATAAACTCGTGTAGCAGACATGAGCTGGTGAGATTCACACGAGGATGGACGCCACCATGTGACCCTGCCGAGTCCTTAATGGTACAAATGTGACCTTTAGCTTCCTTCTGAGACTATATTGCTGTCCCTCTTATCAGAATGTCCTGATGCCTCTCCTGCTTCCCCAGGTGTCAGACAGCTATGGTGACCTTTTATTTACAGCAGCATGGGGATGGAGTTTCGAGTCTTTGGTGGACTTGACTTAACTTTGTATTTTTCTCCACCATGGGAAGTAGACATTGGTAGACAAAATAGATCAAACTTTTGGTGACGTTGCTTTCAATTCCAATAATTAGAGAGTTGAAACAAACCTTTAGAAATATAATTAAATTAAATTAAAAAATATGTTATTTTTATACGTTACACTTTACAAAGGGAAATTAAGTGTTGTCGTAGTTAGGGGTGCACCAATAAATCGGGAGGCCGATTAATCGGGCCGCCGATTTATCTGCCCCGATTTCCTTAATTTTGGGAAATCGGCCAATGCTTGCATGAGAAACCGATTTTACAGATTTTTTTTTGTTTTGTTTTAACAACAATTGTCTAAACTTCATTTATATTTCAGAGCACTACCTTGTGACCAGTTAAAAGAAGTTTGTATTGTTTCTAGAATATTGTTCAAGGGTCTGTTTTTCAACAAAATAAGATTGAAATTTGAAGGTGCATTTTGAACTTACAACATCTAACAGTGTTGCTTATAAAACAAAATCGGTATAGGCCAAAATCGGAATCGGCAAGTCAGACTTTGTAGGAAACAGTGATCGGCCAAAAAACTGTAATCGGTGCACCCCTAGTCGTAGTCCATCATCCTGGTTTTATTAGTTAGATGATAGCTGTGGGCAGGAAGGATCTCCTGCAGTGAATCCGAAGAATCTGGCCACAGATAGCGATCTGTCCACCCAGATCCAGCTTGCTGTCAGATCTGGCGGTCCTCTTGGTCCTCCTGGGCAGCAGGACTGCTCAAATGCCAGGCTGAATTGCTCCCTGAGCGATGGTCAGTCCTTCCAGCAGTCTGCCAAGCTCCTCGTCACCACAGACAGACAGTTGAAGGCGCTGGGGGATGATCCCAGTCCTACCGTTGTCACGAGCAGAGTTTCCCACCAGAATCTCAGCGGCGAGGTACTCAAGCACCGCCGACAAGTTGACGGGAATTCATCCATGGTGCCTCCTTTACAACTCATTTGGGTTTTGGGGCTGTAGTTGAGGTATTTGAACTTTTGAGATGTTAATCAGCTGCTCCTAGTTGTTAAAAAAAAAAAACATGTTGCCATGGATATGCATCATAACCAATGCCCAAAAGTAAAAAGGTTTCAATAAAAATTTTCCAGCTGCACAGCATCCGATACCTGAGGAAATATTCATCTGAAAGAAGCGATTCAAATCCAGAAGAAAGAGGAATTAAAGTTTTCAAAAGCAATACCTCAGAATGAATGTAACAGCTGCTACATGCAACTACCCTGAGCGGCGCAATTCTAGAACGATGATAAAAATATATAAAAGAATAATAATAAAAACACGTTTCTAAAAAAGGAATATATTTACTATTCAAATCCCTCAACAAAGTGTTGCTTGTATAGAACTAGACGATGTATATACTACATTTAACTAACAGCAAATGGTAAGTGTAACAACTGATATACACTACAGAAAAGATCACACATTCAACCACAAACAAAAGGCTGGACATCATAGCAAACCAAATGGTCAAATCTAATTAACTCATAAATTAAAACAATAAAATAAAAACAAAGTACATATTTGCTATTTTTGTGGGATCCATTCAACACTGCAACTGGAGAGAAAAAAAACACGTATTCAAACACTTTTGAAGGATTGAGTTTTAAAAGTTATTTTAATACATAATTTTAAATTGTAAAAATAACATGAAAGAATGGGGTAAGGAAAGAAATGAAAATATTGTTTTTTGATTGAAAATGAGACAGAAAAACTGAATTTTTGATCAGTGGGACTTCCGCTGGGAACTCATCTTGGATTTTCTTTGAGTCATTGATTTCCGACATTTCTACGGCAAAAAACAGGAATCAAATAAAGTACCAGGGAAATGCTTACCTTTTCCAAAGCTCGGCAGGTCAACATGCTTCAGTGAGATTCACCAGGTGGGGCTTTTTGAGCTGTTTCTTACTAATTCTATTACCTTTAACTTTTTTAAGTTTGAAGAAAGTACTATATGTTGTCATCATTGTATGCTTCTATACAATGGCAAAATGTGTGCTCTGCATTTAATCCATCATATGTGAGATACTCCCAGGTGGAGTGCAGCTATGTAAGCACCTGAGGCGCAATTGAGCATTAGGTGTCTTGCTCAAGGATATCACAGCATGTGAGCATGACGGCGAGTTGAACCTGCCACTTTCTGGTCTCATGCCCTACTTCTTCACCACAGCCCCAGTACTGGCGAGCAGATGAAGCAATTTTATCCACATCAAAGCATAATAGCATAGCCAAAAAGTGGCCACCACTGATTCATTTTCTGTAACCCTAATCATTTGAGGAAATTGCTTTTAAGCAATGCTGTATGTACAAATTATAAAGGATAGGGGTGACCACTTTACATATTTATGTGGTAATGGCCATCTTGGATTTGGGCGTGGCAACTCAGTCTTCAATAGTGACTTTTCTTACACCTAGATGCAGTCACATGCAGTCGCTCTTTTTTTTTTAAGTTATCCAGCTCACAAGGTTTACATACTGTATGGTGACAGTCATCATCTTGGATTTGGGCGTGGCAACTCAGTCTTCAATAGTGACTTTTCTTACACCTAGATGCAGTCACATGCAGTCGCTCTTTTTTTTTTAAGTTATCCAGCTCACAAGGTTTACATACTGTATGGTGACAGTCATCTTGTATTTTCATTTTGCAGCCCCGTTTTAAATTGTTACCTTTCTTCATCCTAGACGTAGCTACACACTAAAATGGAAGTCAGTACCTTGCTTATTTTTCAAGTTTTCATGCTCACATGAAGACATCTAGATGGCGTTCTTTCCAAGTCGCTCCATGTAAGGAGACAAAAAGGAGATTAACTACAATTTGCAGATAAAAGTACAAAAGCAGATAAAGGACATGCAATGTAGTCTACATACATTTTGATTTTGAGGAATCAAATGTTACAGTATATCACCACTTGTGGTGGGTATTGCAGTACTGTTTTTCTGTTAGGTACTTTTGGACTGCAAGTGACCACATCGCAATCCTTATAATTGTTTGGTGATGTTTGCCTTTAAGTTTATTTTACACTGCCAATATTGTCACAATTATTCCCTTTTAGTACATGCACTGGGTCCTTTTGAGCTCTTTAGTTCAAGTAGGCTCTTTCTTAGGTCTGTAGGTACTTTTTGAGTAACATAAGGGAATATCCATACATAAATGTACATTGATCAGACAAGGAAATAGGAACACTGTTCTGGCTTATGTACTACAAAAACTGTGTTGGGGTTGCCAAAGTAAAGCATATTCAAATACCGTGGTTGGTTCAGCCATGTGTTGCACATTCAGTGTTCACCAGACAGCATAAAGGAACTGGTCCTTTTTAGACTTTTCCTTTTCCGCTATACTAGAACTACCATTTCGTACAACCATCAGAGAACCCCTAAAACTGTTTTGAAGACTCTTATGTCAAGGGTGAAAGCACTCAGGACAGGGTGATCACTTAGACCACATTTAGTGGTAGCCTGATACGTTAATCCACATTTAAATTGCTGTGCAAATGTAAATTTGTTCTGTGTCTCATCAGATCACCTATTGATCTGAAGCGACTCCATGCAAGTAGTGGAGAAACCACTCAAGACATTTAATTGCCTTTTTGTCCCAGTAAAAAAAAAAAAAAATCACTGAAAGCTTTGTAAAATGAAGCTCAGTTGCCAGATAATTTAAAGTGGAGAAATGATAATCTGTAAGAATATATTTAGCTCTTTTAAGGATCTAGATGCTTTAGAGTCAGAGTCAGAGTCAGAGAGAATTTATTGTCATTTGCACCGCATGTAGTACATGTGTTGAAAACGAGATTATGTACACAGGGTCCCAGTTACATCCAACAACAAATGCAAGAGAAAAACAATAATAACATCTAGGATTAACTAAGAGAGACATCAGCTAGTAATACACTAAGCCCTAATGTAGTAGAAAAACATCATTATAAACAGCAGCACGAACATGAGCAGATGGTCACAGATGAACGCAGATAGTCACAGATGAACGCAGCAACAAGAAACAGATCAGTATCAACATGATGTGACATTTTGCAGTGTTTATTCTTATTATTTATTTATTCATGAGTCTGACAGCCTCAGGGTAGAAGCTGTTCCTCAGTCTAGTGGTTCTACATTTGATGCTCCTCAACCTCCGTCCCGAGGGGAGTGGTGCAAAGAGTGAGTGTGCTGGGTGAGTGAGGTCTTTCATGATGCAGGTGGCTCTTTTTCTGCATCTGGAGGTGTAAATGTCTGTGATGGTGGGGAGACTGACTCCCACAGACTTCTGTGCAGCCTTCACCACTCTCTGTAGAGCTTTCCTCTCTGCAACTGTGCAGCCTCCATGCCACACGTTGATGCTGGAGCACAGGACGCTCTCCACTGCACACCTGTAGAACGAGGTGAGGACTGAGCTTCTCAGACCAGCTCGTCTCAGCCGTCTGAGGAAGTAGAGTCTTTGATGTCCTTTCTTGATCAGGCTGGTGGTGTTGTTGCTCCAGCTGAGGTTATCATTCAAGTGTACACCCAGGTACTTGTAGCTGGAGACCACCTCCACCGCAGATCCACCTATATACAGTGGGGTGTGGGTGTGTTTGTTCCTTCTGAAGTCCACAATCATCTCCTTCGTCTTCTTCACATTCATGTGAAGGTTGTTCTCTTTGCACCAGCTCTCCAGATGTTCCACCTCCTGTCTGTAGCTGGATTCATCATTATCTGTGATGCATCCCACCACAGCTGTATCATCTGCAAACTTAACAATATGACAGCCTGGATGTGTGGCTGTACAATCATATGTGAGCAGAGTGAACAGAAGAGGGCTCAGCACACATCCTTGAGGAGAGCCAGTGCTGAGGGTGATGGTGGAGGAGGAGAAGTTGTGGATCTTCACGGACTGTGGTCTGTTTGTTAAGAAGTCTAGTACCCAGTTACAGATGGAGGGGCTTAGTCCAAGTGTGGATAGTTTGTCTATCAGAGTTTGGGGGATCATGGTGTTGAAGGCAGATGTGAAGTCCACAAAGAGCAGACGCACGTATGAGTCCTTCTGATCCAGGTGGGTGAGAGCAGTGTGGACCACAGAGGAGATGGCGTCCTCTGTTGATCGGTTCTCACGGTATGCATATTGATGAGGGTCCTCGTTGATGTTGACGGTTGTCTTGATGTGGGACATGACCAGTTTCTCAAAACATTTAGCGACTATCGGGGTGAGGGCCACCGGTCTATAGTCATTCAGACCAGTCACTGTGGAGCTCTTTGGGACTGGGATGATGGTGGCGGTCTTCAGGCAGGTGGGAACTGACTCCAGTGCAAGTGAGGTGGTGAAGATGTCAGCCAGCACCTCACAGAGCTGGTCCGCACATTCCTTCAGAACTTTCCCTGGGATGTTGTCTGGACCCGTAGCTTTATGAGGGTTGATCCTTCTGAGACTGCCTCTCACTTCTGCTGCGGTCACTTTGAGGTGCTCCTCGTCTGGTGATGAGGTGAGTCTGGTGCTAGTTGGTCTGTTTGGATCATCAAAACGTGCATAAAACTTATTGAGGGCATCAGGCAGGGATGGGTCCCTGGGGCATTGTTTGCTTTTGCCCTTGTAGTCTGTTAAGCATTTGATGCCCTGCCACATGCTCCGTGGATCATGTGAGATGAACTGACCCTCGATCCTCTGTGCATACGCGGCTTTGGCCTTCTTTATGCCATCATCCAGTTCTCTCCTGCACTTTCTCAACTCCTCAGTATCTCTAGACTTGAATGCAGTGTCCCTGGCTGCCAGCAGGGTGCGGACATCCTTATTTAGCCAGGGTTTTTGATTGGGGTAGAATTTAACATACTTTCTTATGGATACATTTTCAGCACATGTACTGATGTAACCCAGGACTGAGGAAGCATAAAGTTCCAGGTCAATTGAACTCCCATTCGTAGCTGCCTCTTTGAAGACAGACCAGCAAAGGTGGGCACCGCTAATTAAAAAATTAGTTCCACAATTTCTAAAACGCTTATTAATTTTTTTAGGTCCACAATTTCAAATGCACAAAGGCCTTATCAAAATTAGGGGAAGCTAATCTAATCCGCTATTTATATTCAACAATTTGTAGCCGGCAGCGTTATGCAATATCTGCACCACACTGCCAACTACAGGCGTATAAACTAATATACACCTCACCTTACCCTACCTTTTAACAGCGATTCGCTCCGGGTGTCATCTATTAAAATACAACTTTCACTCAGGGTCCAAAATTTTAAAAGTTGTTTAATGTGTGGAATGCTTTTCGACTGCTTCTTTGTCCTTTTTTTGTTTGTTTATTGTAGATTTTTCATTAAAAATGCATCGATAAACTTATTTTTAACTGTTTTCTGGAAAACTGAAGTGCCCTGCAATGCATTATGGGTATACAGATGACGAAAGCAATGCAAGGAGGAACCAAAACTTCACATACTGTGTTGCTCCATTTGACCACTAGATGTCTGTCTTTATCAGCATAAGATAAGAGCTTTAAATAATTTATCTTCATTCATTCAACCAACCTCTTATTTTTTTATTTAATTTTGAACTCATTGGTTTGGAAGGAAGCTCAAGCTGACATATTTTTATTTTATTTTTTAAATAATTTCTGCCTCTGACTCCAATCATTTATGATGTTCAAAAAAGCTTTCAGTGTGTAACTTTTATAAATTTGGTATAGTATGTAGCATTTTTATTTGTTTCCATTCATTCACCGATTTATTGTACCGGTTTTTATATTTTCTGTCCTGTTAAGCACCTTGGTCAATGCAAGGCATTGTAGGAAGGTGCTATACAAATAAAGTTTATTGTTTATTATTTAATGATTTATTTTTAAGCCACAAAATGAAAAAGCTGTGAATTTGTGCTTGTTAATTTCTGTGCACATGTCATGTGCATGCATGAAAACCTTGATTTTCTTTGGAAAGAAATAAAGAAGAAATAAAAAAACATTTCCAGACACTATTTTACTGTATTACTGAAAAAACACATCTACTCAAAAATTGTGGTGGCCATGAGTAAATAAACACAATGTGATTAAACAAATATATAAAAATATAAAAAGTATATACACAACAAAATGCCTATAAAACATAAGCTGGTGAAAATTCTCAGTCGTCCAGGACATGATAAAATCAAAAAAGGCGTTCAATACAAGATCAACTGGACTTTATTTGTTGCAGAAAACGTTCAGAATGGCAGCTGTGAGACTGAAGTTTTATGCGTTTTATTAGTATAAAACTTCTTCTCAGTCTCACAGCTGCCATTCTGGATTGAAAAAGCCTTTTGGATAAAGGGTGAAACGTTTTCTGCAACAAATAAAGTCCAGTTGATCTTGTATTGAACGCCTTTTTTGATTATAAAACATGAGAAATAGAAAAAAAAATGTTTTTAGTCACTTAGTGTAACAGTTTTATTCCCTGCCCTTCCTCAACTTCAGGCTACTCTGACTGTTCTTCTGTGCTCATCTCCTCCATGTGATGCTGGTTGCCTCTCATAAAAATCAACACTTCAAAATTGGTGTCAGACAAGCTGGCTCTCTTGGCCCTCAAAATGTCCTTTCCCATCGAGAACAGGCGTTCAACTGCTGCACTGGAGGGGATGGGTGTGTTATATTTGGTGAACAGATCGATGAGTACCTGCTCACCCAAAAAGGCAGCATCGGTCAACACCACGTTTAAATCTCAAATACACGGGTGTGTCGCCACGGCATTTATACATGAAAGTAACCCAAATACATAAAACTAACGACTCGCCGTCGAATGGTCGACACAAAACGCACAATAAAATCCTTCGGCCACGTTAATTTGGCTTGAAACAGCTGGGTTTTCTAAGGATTTCCATTAGTAACCCACAACCAACCGGCAGACACAGTTAGCGTCTNTAGAAGAAGTACATTCTAAGGAAAGTAGAAAAGCAAATCCCTGAGGGTTGTATATGGGGAATTCCAAAAAATACAGGATTTTCATCCATCATTTCTGAATTTTTACTCAACTGTTGTCAAATAAATCTCACCATTTTGCTTCCATGGCAATTAGGTGGTTAAGAAGCAACCAGGTGCTGCTAATCAAACACACTTGATTAACTGATCATCAGCAGGTGTGTGCACTTGTACCAAACAGAGGGTTTGGCAGTGTGCTGTTTTGGAATAATTTGGATGTGTGTTTTAAAGAAAGACATCTGCCAGCTCTTTAAGAGCCGGTGGCGGTAATGCACCAAATGTTGTTTGCCAACCGCCATTAAAAAACCAAGTAGAAGAAGAAGAAGAAGCTCTTTAAGAGCCGAATAACGCTGCCAGATTGTTACAAGGCCATTTGCCCTATAAATAAAGTGGATGTCATTCTGTCCTGATACAGGCTGATACAGACTATAAATCATGCCTTTAATTTTAGGAGGCTTTTCTGGGAGCTCACTCTGCTGTTTGCTGCAAATTGCTTGTTTCTACCCGTTGATTCTGGATCCAGCTTGTGTTTACCAGGGCCATATCAACTCATATTCACAGGGGGGCTGGATCCCCCTCACACAAATTGTAGTTGGGCCTCCACAATGGAACTGTTTGCTCACTTAATTTGTGATGCTTTATGGTCTGAGACTCTTCTGCATCATTCATATTACTGTCATTATTTTCATTTCTCAGACTATCTGGAATCACTGAATCTTATCAACACATCTGGATCTGCCCATCACTGCAACTTTCATTGTTTTTGGGTTCTGAATGATCGTGTCTTCATCAATGTTTCTCATGGTTCAATTATGGGGGCAAAATGTCACACTGTTAACTCCTGTAACTACACATCATTGACAAAGAAGTCAAGTAAATGTCTGATATTAATGACAAGAAAGTTAATTCTCAATAGTCCAGGTATCAAATCCGCTCATTCTCAATCAGTTCATCTGGACAGTTTCTTTTTAGCAGAAACGTTTCACCCTCACTCCCAGAAACGTTTCACCCTCACTCCAGAGGGCTTCCTCAGTCAGAGTAGTCCAAAGCACACTGAAGTTAACCCACCAAGTAAGCAACTTATGTGGACCAACCAGTTTGCTGTAGCCAAGATGGTTTCTGGGGGGTGTCCCTCGTCGACTCCTCCCAGGCAGGCAGACATGTCCAAAGTGGTTCAAGACAAGAAAGTTAATTCTCAATAGTCCAGGTATCAAATCCGCTCATTCTCAATCAGTTCGAGGGACACACCCCCAGAAACCATCTTGGCTACAGCAAACTGGTTGGTCCACATAAGTTGCTTACTTGGTGGGTTAACTTCAGTGTGCTTTGGACTACTCTGACTGAGGAAGCCCTCTGGAGTGAGGGTGAAACGTTTCTGCTAAAAAGAAACTGTCCAGATGAACTGATTGAGAATGAGCGGATTTGATACCTGGACTATTGAGAATTAACTTTCTTGTCTTGAACCACTTTGGACATGTCTGCCTGCCTGGGAGGAGTCGACGAGGGACACACCCCCAGAAACCATCTTGGCTACAGCAAACTGGTTGGTCCACATAAGTTGCTTACTTGGTGGGTTAACTTCAGTGTGCTTTGGACTACTCTGACTGAGGAAGCCCTCTGGAGTGAGGGTGAAACGTTTCTGCTAAAAAGAAACTGTCCAGATGAACTGATTGAGAATGAGCGGATTTGATACCTGGACTATTGAGAATTAACTTTCTTGTCTTGAACCACTTTGGACATGTCTGCCTGCCTGGGAGGAGTCGACGAGGGACACGCCCCCAGAAACCATCTTGGCTACAGCAAACTGGTTGGTCCACATAAGTTGCTTACTTGGTGGGTTAACTTCAGTGTGCTTTGGACTACTCTGACTGAGGAAGCCCTCTGGAGTGAGGGTGAAACGTTTCTGCTAAAAAGAAACTGTCCAGATGAACTGATTGAGAATGAGCGGGTCTGATATTAATGTTATTGATCTCAGGGATTCAGCCCAACCCAGGTCCATCCATTAACTACAGTACTCCCAGTGAGTTTAAAAATAATTCAGGTCTCCATTTCCTGCATGTAAACGCTCGTAGCCTTCTAAATAAACTTGATGAACTGAAAATCCTAATCAGTTCTTCTAGGGCAGATGTGATCATTATCTCTGAAACTTGGCTCAACAAATCTGTTTTGAAAAATGACCTGGCAATCAATGAATTTAAGATCTATCGTTGTGATCGTAATAAAAGGGGAGGTGGAGTCGCTATTTACATCAGAGACTCTTTGGCGGCCAGGATTGCGTCTAAAAAAACATTCGCAAACCAGACCAAACAAAAAATGTCCTGAAAAATCTTCCACCTTAGATCTGTTTTTCACAAATGCACCTCATAAATTTCCTGGTATAGGTGTATTTGCTAACATTTTGAGTGATCATTCCATAATAGCAGCTCTTAGATCTACTAAACTTCCACCTGCTAAGCTCAGAATAATTCAAAAAAGGGATTTGAAACGTTTCAGTGAACAGTCATTCCTTTGGGATCTATCCCACTTTGATTGGCAACGTATCCTACAAATCAATGACGTGAACACCGCTTGGAACTATTTTCATAATAGTTTCATTTCTTTGTAAACAAACACGCTCCTTTCCGGCAGTTCAGGATAAAGGGCCGTGACAGCCCCTGGTTTACTCCTGAACTAGCTGACCTCCTGCACAGGAGAGATCATCTTTGGGCCGCAGCAAGAAAATCACACTCAGACTCTGATTGGTTGAAATTTCGGCAGCTGAGGAATAAATGCACAACTGCCATCAAAGCCGCAAAACGTAATTACTTCTTATCTCAGACCTCCAAAAATCTAAACGACCCAAAAAAATCCTGGAAACCATCAAAACTCTCTCAGGCACCCCCCAATCATCTGACCTCCCATCACAACTTCTTGTTGACTCTGTTCCTGTGTCAAATAAGCACGAGATCCTAAACTGTTTCAACAAACATTTTGTTGCTTCTAGTTCATTATTAATAATAATAATAATAATTAATTCAATTTATAACGCACTTTTCATCACGGAAAATCTCAAAGTGCTACACATATATTGAATGCTACACACATTCATAAACCGGTGGCGGCAGACTACCATGCAAGGTGCTTTCCAGTCCTACCGGGAGCAACTCAGGGTTAAGTGTCTTGCCCAAGGACACAACGACACATGGTGCGGGTCCCGGGAGTCGAACCGCCAACTTTCCGATCGGGAGACGACTGCCCTTACCACTACGCCACGGCCCCCCTATTTGACACAGTTACAAATGGAAAAACAGCCACTTCCTCTAATAATCAAACTTCTACAAATCAAATCCCTCCTACAAGTAAATCCTCAGTTAATCACACCTTCTCTTTTTCTCCGTTCTCAGTCAATGAGGTAAATAAACTGTTAAAAGATCTTGATCCTAAAAAATCTGCAGGTCCAGATGAACTTCCACCTTATTTCTTAAGGCTGGCTGCTCATATCATCACAGTCCCTGTGACCCACATCTTTAATCTGTCCATAAGCCAAAACACCATTCCGGATGCTTGGAAAACAGCCTTTGTTCTTCCTTTGCTGAAGGGAGGTGACCCCACCTCACTGAACAATTATCGACCAATCTCTAAACTCTGCATTTTATCCAAGATCCTAGAAAAACTGATAAACTCTCAGATCAAAAATTATCTGGACTCATTTAACATTTTACCTCTCCATCAATCTGGTTTCAGGAAAAAACACAGCACAACAACTGCTTCTCTGAAGGTTCTTAATGACGTTGTTGAAGCATTGGATGCTAAGGACTATTGTGCTGCACTTTTCTTAGACCTGTCTAAAGCTTTTGACACTGTGGATCATAACATCCTGTGTCATAAGCTCTCAGAAATCGGTTTCTCTGATCACACCATCGGTTGGTTTTCTAACTATCTTTCCAATCGGAGGCAATGTGTTCAACATAACGGTACTTCTTCCAGCTATTTAACAGTTAAAAATGGTGTACCACAAGGCTCAGTTTTAGGACCAACTCTCTTTACAATCTACATAGCTAATGTAGGTCACTGCATCCCTGATGCATCCTTACATTTCTATGCTGATGATACAGTTGTTTACTGCCGAGCTAAAACAGTTGCTAAGGCTTTCCAGTTACTGCAATCCGCTTTTGACATCATCCAGTCAGATTTGTTCCGTCTCAAACTTGTCCTAAATGCTGATAAAACAAAAGGGATGTTTTTTTCAAATAGGAAGGCGGTTCCAGCAGATCCTCCTCTGATTTTATCTTCAAATGGTGTCCCTATTGAGTTTGTTGATTCCTATAAATATCTGGGTATCCTGATCGATTCACATCTCTCTTTTAAACTCCACGTGGAAAACCTAGTGAAGAAACTGAAAGTTAAACTGGGTTTCTTTTTCAGAAACAGATCATGTCTATCACTGAATGTCAGGAAACGCCTTGTGTCTGTGACTTTCCTTCCCTCCATTGATTACGGTGACATTCTCTACATGAATGCTCCTACAAGCACCTGCAGATGTTGGATGTTGTCTATCATGGTGCATCCTGCAGATGTTGGATGTTGTCTATCATGGAGCATCCTGCAGATGTTGGATGTTGTCTATCATGGTGCATCCTGCAGATGTTGGATGTTGTCTATCATGGTGCACTAAGATTCATAACTGGTTGTGATTATCGTACCCACCACTGCACCCTGTATTCACTGGTTAACTGGACATCATTAACTTCACGCAGACTCTTCCACTGGTACATTTTCATCTTTAAATCACTTCTTGGTCTGCTGCCCTCATACATCTCCTCCTACATGTCTTTGTGTGAGTGCAGCTACAGTGTGCGCTCTCAGGACATGATTACCTGCAGTGTTCCATCAGTGAGGACTGAACTTGGAAAAAGGGCCTTCTCCTACTCTGCTCCTGCTTCCTGGAATATCTTACAAAAAGATCTGAAGCTCTCGGCCCTGACCTCTCTAAATGATTTTCAGAATCTGTTGGAATCCTGGCAAAAACCAATGCAGATTTGTTCCTGTTTTTGATTTTGTACATCTACCTTATAATGTTAGCTAGTTTTTGCTACTTTTCTTTTTCTTTTGTTTATTGTTCAATGTATTTGTATCATTGCTGTTCATCATTCTTTAGTTTGTAGCAGGTCGCTTTCGTAAATGAGCCCTCGAGGTTCAATGAGATTTACCTGACTAAATAAAGGTTGAATGAATGAAAAAAGATAAAATCATGAGGCAGAATAGGCTCGCTTAAAAAGAAAAGTCTTTAAGCCTTTTTTAAAGTCAACCAGTGACTGTGGAGCTCTCAGGTAGTCAGGGAGGGAGTTCCATAGGCAGGGGGCAGCCACACAGAAAGCCCGGTCTCCCATGGTCCTTAATTTGGTTCATGGAATGTGAAGGAGATTACTGTTCTGTGATCGTAGAGACCGGGTGGATGAATATGGTGCAAGAATGTCCTTTAGATAATCTGGTGAAGTTCCGTGTAAGCATTGATGTGTAATGAGAGCAGTTTTGTACTGAATTCTGTAGGTGACAGGAAGCCAATGGAGGTTATGGAGAATGGGTGTAATATGTTCAAATTTACGAACTCTCAACAAGATCCTTGCTGCACTGTTTTGAATATATTGAAGCTTCTGAAGGTTTTTGCCAGGGATTCCAATAAACAGGGAGTTGCAGTAGTCGAGCCTGGAGGAGACAAAGGCATGGACGAGTTTCTCAGCATCAGGAAAAGTTAGAGATGGGCGAAGTCTGGAGATGTTTCGAAGATGGAAGAAGCAGGTTTTAAACAGATGCTTAATGTGATTTTCAAATGTAAGATGAGAGTCCATTTTTATTCCAAGATTTGTAACAGAGGTGGAGAGGGGGATGTCTTGTCCAGAAAAGGAAAGTGTTGTTATAGTTGATGTTTGTACCTGGTGAGGGGTGCCAATCAGTATTGTAGCTAAAGTTCAATAATCTAAAAGTTCTTGAAGCTAACTGTCAGCTGAAGACGCTGAATGTTTTTAATAGATGAATGGCTAAAAATGAAAAACGCAGATTAGCTGGACAATAAAAACTGTGCAGAAAATACATCATCCAGTGTTAAATATTCAAAAAGCAAAATGTCTTTGATTGGACCAACTTAATTTTTTTAAATTTCTTTCATGATTGTGATGGTCCGTTCCTGAGACTGAAGACGTACATTTCAAACAAACAAACAAAAGATAACTGATTAAAGATCTGAAAATAACTCTGAAGTTTACAGACAGGAGTTAATAAACATTATTATGATAAATGACATGGTTCATAATGCACATTCTTTTAACTTTACGTAAACTGATCAATCTGAGCTTCACGTTGTTAAGCCAAGAATGAAGCTTGAATTTTGTACAACGATGGAAGTAAACGTGTTTGTTTTAGAAACAAACAGCATTTAATGTTTTACAGCAAACAAACATCCTGAGCGACTGACTGTAATAAATGTTGTACATAAATAAAAATCTACCACATTTTGCACTTCAAGCGCTGAAAATAAAATAAACGATTGTGCATAGAATAAAACATTCTTGTCCCGTTTTAATCTTCAGGTGAAAATGATTGAGTCAAAAAATATATGAAGTTATTTTGACAACGAATTAGAAACACTCTGGAAATAAAAAAACTAAAACTTTCTTGTTCCCAGTTTCAGCATTTTTGCTGTGAAGTCCAAGTTTAAATGTTTAACAAAAAAAGTATTTTTTAATACAATATTGATCAAAAGTCATGTTTTAGGACTAATCTGGAGGAAGGGAGCTCAAGCCGGTTAAGTGCGTTTTTAATCAGACGTGTCTCTGAGGCTTCTGGGGAACGTTTACAACAAAACAACCTGCAGCATTTTATGCATCTTCTCTGCAGCAGAACTCCCACGACCTGTTTCAACCCTTCACAATAAGACCTGTTTCAATCCTTCACAATAAGACCTGTTTCAATCCTTCACAATAAGACCTGTTTCAATCCTTCACAATAAGACCTGTTTCAATCCTTCACAATAAGACCTGTTTCAATCCTTCACAATAAGACCTGTTTCAATCCTTCACAATAAGACCTGTTTCAATCCTTCACAATAAGACCTGTTTCAACCCTTCACAATAAGACCTGTTTCAATCCTTCACAATAAGACCTGTTTCAACCCTTCACAATAAGACCTGTTTCAATCCTTCACAATAAGACCTGTTTCAACCCTTCACAATAAGACCTGTTTCAACCCTTCACAATAAGACCTGTTTCAATCCTTCACAATAAGACCTGTTTCAATCCTTCACAATAAGACCTGTTTCAACCCTTCACAATAAGACCTGTTTCAATCCTTCACAATAAGACCTGTTTCAATCCTTCACAATAAGACCTGTTTCAACCCTTCACAATAAGACCTGTTTCAATCCTTCACAATAAGACCTGTTTCAACCCTTCACAATAAGACCTGTTTCAACCCTTCACAATAAGACCTGTTTCAACCCTTCACAATAAGACCTGTTTCAATCCTTCACAATAAGACCTGTTTCAACCCTTCACAATAAGACCTGTTTCAATCCTTCACAATAAGACCTGTTTCAATCCTTCACAATAAGACCTGTTTCAACCCTTCACAATAAGACCTGTTTCAATCCTTCACAATAAGACCTGTTTCAACCCTTCACAATAAGACCTGTTTCAACCCTTCACAATAAGACCTGTTTCAATCCTTCACAATAAGACCTGTTTCAACCCTTCACAATAAGACCTGTTTCAATCCTTCACAATAAGACCTGTTTCAACCCTTCACAATAAGACCTGTTTCAACCCTTCACAATAAGACCTGTTTCAACCCTTCACAATAAGACCTGTTTCAATCCTTCACAATAAGACCTGTTTCAACCCTTCACAATAAGACCTGTTTCAACCCTTCACAATAAGACCTGTTTCAACCCTTCACAATAAGACCTGTTTCAACCCTTCACAATAAGAGTCCGAGTGGTGACGCTGGTCCAGCCTGCGGCTCTGTTTGACTGAGGAACAACACAGGGAGTGGTCTGAACAAGCTTCAGGTGGTTGGAGACGTTTCAAGGTTAGCTCTCAGTGTGTGACTGTTTGTACCATCCTGCACCTTGAAGCACCTTGAAGCACCTTGAAGCACCTTGGAGACCTCACTGTCCCCGACTCCCCAGGTGCAAAATAAAACACTTCAAACCAAACTCATAGAACTACTCATGAATACTGGAATCACCACATTTGTAACCAAAACCCATTACTGGGTTTGACTGGGGGCTCTGGGGAACAAACCGTTGTAGCTTTGATGCACCTGTAGCGCCTGGGGGAGGACAACAGGTCAAACTGGTGAACTTTCTGAGGCAGCAGGATGACTAAATGTCCATGAGGGAAGGGAGAGGCCAAACCACAAATCTCAGTGCAGTTTTATTCTGCCCTGAAGCCTCAGAGCAGCTCCCGGTGTTCTGATGTGGGTCATGACCAGTTTGTAGAAGCATTTAGAGACTATCAGGGTGAGGGCCACTGGTCAGTAGTCTTTCAGACCAGTCACTGTGGAGCTTTTTGGGACTGGGATGATGGTGGTGGTCTTCAGGCAGGTGGGAACTGTCTCCAGGGTGAGTGAGGAGTTAAAGATGTCTGCCAGCACCTCACAGAGCTGATCAGCACATTATTTCAACACTTTCTCCAGATGTTGTCTGGGCCAGTTGCTTTGTGAGGGTTGATCCTCCTGAAGGTCATCACTTCAGCTGAGGTCACACTCAGGAGTGCAGGTGGAGGTGAGGCGTCTCACAGTCTTGGAGCCGGATAGTTAAACGTGCACTATCCAGGCATGTGTGAGGGGAGGAGCCCCATGATATCCTGCCTGGGACCATGGTGCTGAAGTCCAACGAAATTGTGAAGGATTGAAACAAACTGAGTCCTGCAGGAACAACCTGCTGCACGTAGTGAAGTTCACCCAGAACCCTCACATGTGACAAATGGACCGAACGCAGCCGGCTTCAGAAGCTCTGCAGAGTTCACTATCTCCACATTTGTCTTTTTTCCTGTAAAGATTTCATTCTTGACATTTGAACTTTACTCTCAAAATAAAACCTTTTTTCTTTTTCTTTTGAAGAGTCTGACCCTCCGTCGTACCCGTGAAACATAAACAGAACTTCCACGTTTGTTCTGCGGGTCTTCTTCATTGAACAGACCTGAGTTGGATCAGATAAATCACGAGTCATTGAATACTTGGATGGAAGCAGCAGGTTCTGTCCACAGCATGACTTCATGATGAAACATGGTTCTGTCCACAGCATGACGTCATGATGACACATGGACTAGCTGCTGCCGCTGACTTGCAGCTGGTCGGTGTGAGAGGACTGCAGGTGGTCTGGGAGCAGAACCTCCACAGTGTAACTGACCCGTTTGGCCTGGAAAATGCTGTAGGTGTTGTCAAACCTCAACACATCTGCGTGGAACAGAAAGTTTATCTCTTGGGATGACTTTGTGCTGTCATAAAACTTAAAGAACTAAAAGAACTTGACTCACAGACTCCCGGGCGCTCGCAGGTCAGCGACCCCTCCTCGGGTACCAGGTGAGCGTTGTACCTCTCGCTGGGAACCACTTCCTGCATCTGTGACGCCTTCTTCCACTCGCCCTTTCTGGTCTTTAGAAACACACCAAAACCGATGTCGGCGCCGTCACTGGCGAAGTACCACCTGAAAACAAACCATAGCAAAACATTTGCTCACATTAAGCGACTAAATCCTCCAATTCCTGTTTCTCTTTTCATGCATTTGGACATCATGGACAAAGACGAGCCTGAACACTTGTGGCGTTCTCAATGACGACAGAGCACGACTTCTTTGTTCATACGGGCGCTTTTATTAATGCCAAAACTCATTCGCTAGAAATTGTACTCTTTTCCATCTTTTGTTCAAGTACAAATCCTCTCTGCAAAACTGTCCTGGAGGAGAGAGAATAACTGAAGACTTCATTGTTAATATGTGATTGGGGGTCAATGGCTCTGGATCCAAGGGATCATTAAGATAATCCACACTTAATGGTCTGCTGTTAATGATGGCCATTGTCTCATAGAGTAGCGTTCTCAGACTGGTTGTGTCAAGTCTGTTTGAGGACTTGTCTAACATTGCCGTTAGTATGTTTTGTGCTTTTCGAATTTGGCGTTCCCAGACGCCTCCCATGTGGCTGGCTGATGGAACGTTCATCACAAACTCACAACCAATAGCTCTTTGCGGTTCTTGATCCATATCTTTCATTAGTTCCAATAACTCTCTTCTGGCACCCACAAAGTTTGTCCCTTGGTCGCATCTCAGTTGTCGGACGGGGCCCCTTATGGCGATCAGAGTCCGAAGGGCGTTCATGAAAGCGTCTGTTGATAAGTCGTCAAGTGTTTCTATATGCACAGCTCGTGAACATAAGCATGTGAACAATAATCCGTATCTTTTGACTTCCTTTCTTCCTTCCTTTACCATGAACGGACCAAAACAGTCAACACCACAATAGGTAAAGGGAGGAGCTGTTTCTGTTCTCACTTCTGGTAACTCTGCCATCTGTTGAACGTTTGTGGCCTTTCTGTATCTTCTGCACTTAACACAGTGGTAGATGTGTGAAGAGACTGTACTGCTACCTCTCAAAATCCATATGCCATTTGCACGTAGTTTGTTAATAGTCATGCCTCTTCCTTGATGATGTACGCGTTCATGGTAATGTTTGATGAGGAGGGCTGACACATAGGCTTCTTTGGGAAGTATTGCGGGGTGTTTGACATGATGGTGTAAGGCTGACTGGGACAATCTTTCTCCCACCCTGAGAACGTCAGACTTATCTAAGAAAGTGTTTAACTGCTTTAGTCTGTTATGCTTGTGCAGAGAACTTTCCTTTTGAGATTTGATTTTCTGCATTTCCTCAACGAAAGCTTCTCCTTGCACT
>JBBPBX010034300.1:7861-32714 GCA_038048925.1 Garcialebias charrua
ACGTCGTGTACCCTTATCAAATACTACGAAACCTCAGGCCTCAGAACACAGACCTGGAATCTTCCAAAATGTTGATACCGTGTACAAGACTCCCTCTAAATTCCTTTTATTCTGTTGCTGACAGAAAGGAAGAAATCCTTAATCCGGAGCCTAAAAATGGAACATAGTGTACTTACAGAAACAACTCGCCCGTTGCACTCTTGACTCTCTGCTTTAATTCATCAAAGCTTGTAGTTTTTTCCACAAGATTCTTGGTTCTGTCCAGTTGATGAGGTACTTTCAGCAGGATGGAGATAAAGAGTACACCGTGTTTTCTCAGTTCTCAGTCCAAGGCCAGTCAGCCTTCAGTGGGCAGATCCTGCTCCGGGTCGGTCTCGGATGACCCAAAACAGTAACTTAATTAATAGTTGAATTAAATCAAAAAGAATTTGTTTGTTCCACAAAAAATGTTTTCAAATCAGGAGAAATGGTATTCCACAGAAAAGCAGCTTTTAATTAATCGAAGCTTGTTGTGTGACGCAGATGGACAAGGCTTTCAAAGCAGGCTGTGACAAGAAAGAACATCCTGTTCTCTCAGACTTTAAACAATCAGTCCTCCATGGCCAGGTCTCCGGGCTGATGTCTTCCTTCACATCAAGGGTTCAGAAAATAGTATATTCCTTTAAATGATGTTTAATCCATCATTTTATTCTGTGGTGCTGACGAGAGACCTTCCGAAGCAGGCCGGAGACTAAAAATAGAACATTGTGTTCTTTTAGACTGTAAACTACCCACCTGCTTTGCCTGACCTTCGATGTACGAAACTTCCTCCAAACTCCCTTCAATCTTCTGTGGTACTGATGAAAGGTCCTTAATAGTAGGATGGAGGAGATACAGGAGGCTTTTTTGCTGTTATATTAAATTTGATTTAATTTTAATCCTTTGGACAAGAACTGGGGTTGATATTTCACAAAACAGCAGCTTTAATTCATCATTGGTTCCGTCGAACCGACGAGGGGCCCTCAACAGCAGAGCGGAGATAAAAAGTACACCGTGTTCCACTAACGTAAACAGCCTTGCGATGCACCGTCAGCGCTCAGAGCTTCTCCCAAAATCACTTTAATTTTTCATCAACAGAGGAATCCTTGTAACTGATTTTCCGTCTTCAGGTAGTAGCAGTCTTGTTGCTTGTTATACTAAATTTAATATAATTTTAATGCTCTGGACAAGAATGGGAATATTTCCTTACCTTCTGTCGGCAACTCCACAGGGGCTATTTACCAAAGGTAAGGAAAAAATACCTCAATCCTGAATCAAGATTTGAGGCTATATTCCAGCTCTGCAATTAATCCAATTTTGAAGAAGAATAGCAAGGGATCCAGGCTGAAGCAAAAAGATCTCCTTTTTTGGTCCAAGGAGTCTTTTTAAAATATTCTATCTTCTTCTTTTTAGTTCCAGAGCGTCCGTCTTTGTCCAGTAATATCCAAATGGTCTTCAAAAAATCTTCAGCCCACTTCTCTTCTCAAACCTCCTTATTTATGCTCTTAACAGGGGGACTTCAGCCCCCACTTACAGACGCTATGTAATTTTCTTACTTTTTCATTGGTTATTGGTGAGGTAACTTTTTACACCTCGTCTACCCTCTGGACAGAGTTTGGTGACATAATGTCTCTTTCAGCTGTCACCCTCCCTTAGCAGAGAATGACTTAATGCCATCTGTCATTTGGGCAAAGTTCCAATTTTTCAGTCAGAACAAGTTCAACTTTCACCTAGATCCTCAACTTTTACCTACATTTACTCAAACTGTGGAAAAAACACTTTTGTAACGTGTTGTGTAATATTCAAAACTATCATCAACACCTAGCAGTGGAGAACTCCTTAGTTTGCTGTGAATCTTAAAAGAAAAACATATAAATCACATTACTATACTCACAATACTATAATCATGCATCTTCAGTTAATTACATGACATCCAGGAAACACTTTGCTTCAATAAAATTCTGTTTCACAAAAGTTCACATTTCATTTAAAGCTTTTCTCTTTTCTTTTGAAACAAGGCCTGACTTTCTCCTGCAGCCTGCGTCTCAGCTGTTTTTTATCTGCTTTGACCTAATTCTGTTCAGAGCAAGACCTGCTTGAGTGCATGACAGCATGCCTCTGTCTGCAATAACGCTTTGCTTCTGAATGTTTTAGTGTGGATCCTGTATAATTCTTATTCTTATTATTTTGTTAAAATAATTTTTGTTACTTTTAAACAGTCCTTGAAGCAAAAAGCAAAAACTACCTTCCTCAGTAACTCTTTTCTGCAGCTGTGTGCAAAAGTATTTATTTCTCATTCTGATTAGAGGCCTCTGCTCAGTCTGTAACAACGCTTTGCTCCTGCCGTTTGGAATATGTGTGTGTGTGTGTGTGGTTGCGTGTAGGTGTCTATGTGTGTGTGTGTCTTGCTGTGTGTGTGTGTGTGTGTATGTATGTGTGTGTGTGTGTGTGTGTGTGTGTGTGTGTGTGCGCGTGCATGCTGGTTTAAGGAGAGGCTGTGTGTGTGTGTGTGCTCTTGCTTTTCTTATCTGGTAAGAGTGAAGCTCACTGCTACAGGCCTTGGGCCGCGGGTGTGCGTGTTAAGGCCTGCTGTTTTGGGCCTGTGTGTGTGTGTGTGACCTCGTGTCTGCATCACTCAGTCTTATTTCTTATAGCACAGGGTTAACTGAATATGCCATACAATAATTCAAAGACAGTTTACTAAAATACAAACAAAGCCTAAAAATAAAAAACACATGTCTTATATGTCTGCTTATGAGTTTAAAATGCCATGATTAGAACCAAGGTTTAAAAGCCATATATAAAAATTGTGTTTCTGTACACCCTGTACTCAGGGCCTGTGAGTGATCATATATGTGTTATTAATCTGGTTTTGTGTGTGTGTGCGTGAACTTGAATTTGCTGTGTGTCTTAAGTCAGTCTGTTTTCAACATAAAAGTCCTGCACACTTTGACAGAATCAATTCAATATTTCTCAGTAACGTTGTTTCACGTCCTATTTTTTCTTTATCAGTTAGATTCTCTGTACTAAACCAGCCACTAGGGAGCATAAGCCAGTGTATCTCTTGTGCCGGTCCAAAGCCCGGGTAAATGGTGAGGGTTGTGTCAGGAATGGCATCTGATGTAAAACACTTTTGCCAAAACCATAATGCGAGTTCATCAAAGTGAAACCATACCGGATCGGTCGAGGCCCGGGTTAACAACGACTGCCACCGGTGCTGTTGACAAACAGGGTGCCGGCGGAAACTGTGCTACTGTTAGTCGAAGACCCCGAGGAGGGAAATGTGTCAGGAGACAGAGGGAGAGGAGGAAAGTGAAGAATGTAGGACTGAGGGTTGCAACTCTAAATGTGGGGACAATGACAGGCAAAGGTAGAGAGCTGGCTGACATGATGCAGAGAAGAAAGGTAGATGTTTTATGTGTCCAAGAGACCAAGTGGAAGGGCAGCAAGGCCCGCAGCATTGGAGCAGGGTTCAAACTGTTTTACCATGGTGTGGATAGAAAGAGAAATGGAGTAGGGGTGGTCCTGAAGGAGGAGTTGGCAAAGAATGTAGTAGAGGTGAAGAGAGTGTCAGATAGGGTGATGTGCCTGAAGGTAGAAGTAGAAGGTCTGATGCTAAACATAGTCAGTGGTTATGCTCCACAGGTTGGATGTGATGGGGAGGAGAAAGATACATTTTGGAAAGATCTGGATGAAGTGATAGAGAGTATTCCCAGGGAGGAAAGAGTGGTGATTGGAGCAGACCTGAATGGACATGTTGGTGAAGGAAACAGAGGGGATGAGGAAGTGATGGGTAGGTTTGGTGTCAAGGAAAGAAACCAGGAAGGACAGATGGTGGTGGATTTTGCCAAGAGAATGGAAATGGCTATAGTCAATACCTATTTCCAAAAGAGGGAGGAACATAGATTGACCTATAAGAGTGGAGGAATGAGTACGCAGGTCGACTATATTCTGTGTAGAAGAGGAAACTTGAGGGAGATTGGAGACTGTAAGGTTGTGGCAGGGGAGAGCGTGGCGAGACAGCATCGGATGGTTGTGTGTAGAATGACTGTTGTGAAGAAAAGAAAAAGAGTAAAATCAGAGAAGAAGACCAAATGGTGGAAGCTAAAGAAAGAAGATTGTTGTGAAAATTTCAGAGACAAGCTGTTTAAGGCTCTGGGTGGTAAGAAAGAGCTTCCAAGTGACTGGGCTACTACAGCAACAGTAATTATGGTACGTCTAGACCGAACGCGTTTTGAGCTGCAGTAGCGGCCGGTTTACATGCAAAGTCAATGGGGGACACGCGTCTAGGGGTCGTGAGTCGCGTCACGTCCGTGTTGAGCGGCGCGGAAGGGGCGGCAGAGCGTTTTCCGTGCATGCGGTGCCTGCGACAGCCTCCACAGCTCACCTTGAAAATGCCGAAGATTTCGCCATTCAACGCATCTGACAACCAATCAGGGAGAGTCGGGGGAGGAGAGAGGGAGTCAGTTATGTGACGCGGAAACGAGGGGACGGGTGTTGCGCAACTGTGTGACGTATTGTTTGTGAGACACGGAAACAACCCGCGAAGTCCTGTTCATGTATGGTGGAGAAATAAAAAGGACCTTGCCTGGCGGAGTGCCAGTGAGGAAGTCGGGATATCGGGTAAGTTTTGAATTGTAAACTTTTCACGTTTAGCAAGTTAAGCTCTGCTAACTCCTACCCCCCCTCCCCCCGCCCGCCGCTGCTTCACGTTCGGTCTGAACACCACTGGGTCCCGTGCGTCCAGCTTGAGGCGTTTCGCGCTTTTTGGCCGCTCAAAAAGCGTTCGGTCTGGACGTACCATTAGAGAGACAGGAAGGAAGGTACCGTATTTTCCGGTGTATAAGTCGCACCTTTTTATGGTTTTTTCTAGGGATGGGGCAGATCCGATCCAGTATCGGTATTGGTATCAGATACCAGCATTATTTAAGTATCGGGTATCGGATCAAACCTGCCGATACTTTTCCGATCCAGCTTCAAAGAGCACTTGTGTTCAATCACAATCTGTGACTGCCCTTTTTAACATTGTGTGAGATAAACCCAATGAAGACACTCTTAAGCCTTACAATAAGGGGGTTCCCTATTGTAAGGCTTAAGAGTGTCTTCATTGGGTTTATCTCACACAATGTTAAAATGAATAGTTTGGGTGCAAAAGTTTCATTATACAGAGTCAAATACCTGAACAGTATCGGATCGGGAAAGTATCGGTATCGGTCGATACTGAGTTAATAAGTATCGGTATCGGATCGGAAGTGAGAAATGTGGATCGGCGCATCCCTAGTTTTTTCAAGACCTGCGACCTATACACAGGTGTGACCTATATATGACTTGTTATCACTTTCGGTGAAACAAATTTTTAAATCCAGCTCATTTCACAATTACGTTCATTTACAGGTAGTCCCCGATTTACGAGCGAGATCCGTTACAACGAGGCGCTCGTAAACCGGAAATCTCGTAATTTGGAACGGCCGCCATGTCTCTCGTAAATCCGGAATTTCGCTCGTAAATTGGAACGGTTTCGCTAGCGCGACTACAAACACTCTATTTTCATCCAAAAACTGCTTATGAGTGCATAAAAATGATCGGAAACGTGTGTCCATATGCTTAGCTAACTAACTGTGGTGAAAAAACACATGAAAACTCAGTATTTTTTGCGTTTTTTCCAAAAATTCGTAGCTCGTAAGTCTGGAACCTCGCAGATCAGAGCGCTCGTAAATCGGGGACTACCTGTATTAAGGAAAAGTTCAGCTCAGACATATATTTGCTATAATTTTTATCAAACAAATAATTGTTTTTAAGTGTTAATCTTTTTAAAAGCCTTGCTGTGCGCTCCTGTGGCAGACATTTTCAGCAGAGCTAAACGTAGGTGCGACCTATACACCAGTGCGACCTATCTAGGGATTTTTCCAATCTATTGGTGATAATTGGACAATGCGACCTATACACAGGTGCGACCCATACACCAGAAAATACTGTACTTGGTGTGTCATCTGGACAGAGAATGGATGATAATGAAACCTGGTGGTAGAATAGTGAAGTGCATGATGCCATTCAAAGGAAGAGATTAGCCAAGAAGAATTATGACAGTGAGAGGACTGAAGAGAGGAGACAGGAATATACCGTATTTTCCGGTGTATAGGTCGCACCTTTTTTATGTTTTTTTATGATTTTTTCAAGGCCTGCGACCTATACACAAGTGCGACCTATACAAGTTTTTTATTTTATTTTTTTTTACTTTGGCAGAAAAGGGTGCAGTACCACTTTCGGCCGCTAGGGGGCGCAGTGCAGTACCACTTTCGGTCGCTATGGGGCGCAGTGCAGTACCACTTTCGGCCACTAGGGGGCGCAGTGCAGTACCACTTTCGGTCGCTATGGGCGCTAAAGAGACCTGTACCGGTATTTTTATTTTTTTTAACCAGTACAGTACCTGCAGACATGCTGGCTGGGGGGGAGTTACCTGTTTGTGTATTGAGCATAAAAGCCCATCACCCCGGCTACATCTCTGTGGGAGTAGGACAGATGCAACAGCGAACAACAACAGAAGAAGAACAACAGAACAGCAGCCATGCCTCCAAAGAGAAAATCCTACACGGCTGATTTTAAATTGGAGGTGGTGAAATTCGCCGTGGTTCACGGGAACCGAGCCGCTGACCGCCAGTACGGGGTCAGTGAGAAGGTGATCCGCGGATGGAGGAAGTCCGAGGCGGTGATCCAGGCCATGAGGAGGACCAAGCGGGCGAACAGGGGCAAGAGAGCCAGGTGGCCACAGCTGGAGGACAAAGTCAAGTCCTGGGTCCTCTCGGAGCGCGCGTGTGGGAGAGGGGTCTCCACAGTTCAGCTGCGCCTCCATGCCATCGCTCTCGCCAAGGACATGGGCATCACGGAGTTCGTTGGTGGTCCGAGCTGGTGCTTTCGCTTCATGAAGCGCCAGGAACTCTCCATATGGGCTCGGACCACCATGTCCCAGAAGCTCCCCGCTGACTTCCAGGAGAAGCTGGACACCTTCCGTGCCTTCGTGAGCCGGCAGGTATGCTGACCTGCTTTTGTTTTAGTGTGTTAAACATATGTACAGCAAACCCTCGACCTACGTCACCTGCGACCTACGGCAACTCAGACTTACGATTTTATCATATTTAATAAAAATATGAAAAAAAAAATATTATTATTTTTTTTTTTTGTGTGTTTAAATGTTATTAATTTCATGTGTATAGCACTTTGTTGCAGCTGTGGTTGTTTTAAATGGCTTTATAAATAAAGTATAATTATTAATATTTCGTTTTTAATTACAATTTGATCGTATTTACGCAACTTCCGGTCGTTTCCGGTCGCCATTTTACTACAGTACTGCTTTCAATGGAGCTACAGAGGCTCCTGTCAGCTGGCTTTAGAGGACCGTGTGTCCGTTCAGGGTTGCCTCATACGGATAAATTTGCTGGAAACACTCGGCCAACTCTGTGGACGTCTCAGGCCCGGAGGAGCAGCCGCGGATCGCCCCGCGATCGGCGGCCACAACGCCGCCCGACATGCTAACGACAGCAGCTAACAGAGCAGCTAACACAGGCGAAGACACCGAGCCGACATGCCGCGGAGGAGCCATCTGCGGCCGCGAGCTCGCCGCAAATGTCCGCCTGGCAGTCGGGGGACACCGAGCTAACGCGGAGATACAAAGCCGACAGCCTTTTTGAATGAACTGACATGCTAACCAGTGCTGCTACTGGCGCGGCCTAACCGTAGCTAACGCCGAGCAGCTGTTTTGGAGGGAGGAACATCGCGGAGAAACGGCTTTCAGTAAGTTTTTTTTTTTTCTGGCTCCAAATGTATGAAGTTAAGAAGCTAACAGTCATTCTTTTAAACAGTTTTGACCACGTGTGTGCGTGTGGAGCGTAAGGAAGCTGTGGGAGCTCTCACCCGAGCTGATGCTATAAGACGAAGGCAGGCTTTGACCAGCTCAAAGTAAGACATTATATTTTTTTATTATTTGTACAGTACTGTATTCATTTACTGTACAGTTCTGTGCATGTTCATGGCCTAGTATGTCTGCTTGTTAAGTCTCATGCCATTAAATATGTGTGCGGCGCTCCGTTAGCGGTATAGCCGCGACCTATGTCAGAAACGCGGACCTACGACAGGCAGGTGTTTTTGGTCCGCGAGGTACGACAACATCGACCTAAGTCACACACGTAGGTCCCTATCCCTGACGTAACTAGAGGGCTACCTGTATCTTGCTAAATTTTCATAGATTAATTTAATATAAAATCGCGCGCTCACAGCGAGTTTGTTGTCAGTGCGCGCGCGTTTCTTTGTTTAATGTACGAAGATGTCTCCTTCGTGTGTCGCCTGGTACCAGTACCGCTAGCTAAGCTAAGCTAAGCTAACATGATTTTTTTTCTGTGTGTTGTGTTAAACGTACGGTACCTGTATCTTGCTAAATTTTAATAGATTAATTTAAAATAACATCGCGCGCTCACAGCGAGTTTGTTGTCATTGCGCCCGCATTTCTTTGTTTAATGTACGAAGATGTCTGCCTTTGTGTGTCGTCTGGTACCCGTAGCTAAGCTAACATGGTATTATTTTGTGTGTGTTAAACGTACGGTACCTGCATCTTGCTAAAATTTAATATACCGTATTAATTTAAAATAAAATCAGAGCTCACAGCGAGTTTGTGGTGAGTGGGTGCGCGCTCGATTCTTTGTTTACTTTTTTTTGTGTGTTTAACGCACTTCTTGCTAAATTTTAATATATTAATTTAATAATAATACGGTAATAATAATGAATTTCATTTATAATGCACGTTTTATTAACAAAAATCTCAAAGTGCTACAAAGTGCAGCTAAAATTAAAGATAAAAAACAACTGATAAAATCAATTACCGGTAAGATCAGTGATAAAACAACAAAAAACAATAATAAAATCAATTAAAACAATGATAATATCAAATAAGATCAGAGATAAAATCATGTGGAGACAGAGTACAGTAGGCTTGCTTAAAAATAAAGGTCTTTAAGCCTTGTTTAAAGTCAACCAGTGACTGTGGAGCACTGGTTTAAAGGGGACCACATATTGTTTTTTTAAATTTTTATGGTATGTCTGTGTGCTATCCAGACCCCGTTCATTCAATTTAATACAAAAAATAATTCTTAGATAATAAATTATACCCTTTTTAATTCTGCCATTTCTAACTTCCGTTCTAAACGAGCTGTTTATGATAATGAGCTCTGAAGTCCACGCCCGTCAAAACTCTGTCTCCGCCCTCTGTAACTGCCAGTATCTCAAATCTGTTGTTGTTTTAAAATTAGCCTTTTTTTATTACTCGTTTTACTTACTGTTAGTGCTAGCTTAAAAGATAACTTACTGAAAGCTGTTTGTGTGCGCCGCCATTAGCTGCTCCTATTATCATGCCCTCCCGAATCCGAGCTCTTCCTCCTCCTTCGGTAACAAACAGCCCGCGTAGCTCCTGCTAGTTGCATGCAGCGCTTTGGTCCACGGTTGCACATCCAATCCAGACAAACGCAAACTTCACAGAGTGTTTCCAGTTAATTTATCCGTATGAGGCAACCTAACCTCTGACCGGACCGGACCCACACTGTCCTCAAAAGCCAGCAGCTAACTGCAGCCCGATCTCTCCGAAAGAAAAAAAAAAAAAAGATGCCGTGGCCGGGACGCGAACCCCGGTCATTTGGGTGCGACACCAGTGTATTAACTCACTGACCTATAGGTTCAGTTGAACAACAGCAGTCCTTCATCGTATAAGAAATACATACAACCACCTACTTTTAGAACGCTGGAGTTTTGATTAGATTTTGATGAAGTGAAAGGTATTATTAAAATAAATAAGTTGCTAATCTGAAAATATATCGATCAGTGGTGCTTGATGGTACAGACTGTCGCCCCGCGAGAGAGTGTTGTGTGTGCACAGTTTTCTGCCGGCTGCGCGTTGGGAGCGATCGCTATTACACAAAAAATTGAACTAAAACGTAAAAATAACAATTATAAAGTATTATTATGTCGATGTATATATCTAGTCTCACCCCGATTTCACCGAAACAAAAGGCTTTAAAAAAGGGGAAAAAAAAAGATGCCGTTGACAGGATGCGAACTCCGCTCTCCTGCGTGGCGTTCAAGTGTCGTAACCGCTCAACCAAACTGACAGTTGTGCAAAAGCAGTCCATCATATAAGAAACAAGTCCAAACCGCGAGAGTGTGTGTGCACAGTTTCAACGAGACAGAGTTCATTCAAACAAGGTAATAAAACATTATGGTTTTACTCAAGATGTGCTGCTGGCTGGAGCAGGGCTGAGCCCATAGCCCCCCCGGGGGCTAAATAAATGAATAAATAAATAAATGACCGCCAGGTCAGCTCCAAAACTGCTCGGCAACGGTGACGTTTTTTATACTGAAGTGGGTTGAGCCGCACCAGGGGTTGCTAGTTGAGGGGCTGGACTCAGGTTTGGTGTGGGTTGTGGCTACGGTTTGTGACGTCACAAACCGCAGGAAGTGCAATCGGAGTGTTTCTATCAAAGATAAATAAATATACTTAGAGTAAATAAACCACTGGGTGCATTTTTTTAGCACTAGGACTGTTTTTTTATGAAGTACATACCCAAAGTTCAGTAAAAAAAAACATTAAAAAGTGAATTTTGTATGTGTGGTCCCCTTTAAAAGTCAGTGAAAGTGTGTGCTTTTAAAAGAGATGCTTCAACCAAAAGCAGTTGGTCAGAGGATCACTGCGCCCGAGAAGGAGCATAATGGTGAAGTAGGTCAGAAATGAGGGTGCAAGGCCATTTAGGCGTTTATAGGCCAACAGGAGAATTTTCAAAACATTTCTATGACGCACAGGGAGCCAGTGAAGGGAGGATAAAACTGGTGAAACATGCTCAAACCTACAAAATCCTGATAAAGTCAAGCTGCAGCATTTTGGACGAGCTGGAGACAAGAAAGGGAGACCTGACCCCAACATAAAGTGTGTTACAGTAGTCTAGTTGGATTGTAAGTACCTGTACTGATATAGGGCTGTGCGATATGACGATATATATCGTGGGGACGATAGAAACGTGTCTATCGTGCTACTTTCCTTCTATCGTCTCTATCGTGATAAATAAGAATAAAAAAATAACTGTCGCAAAGAAGCTTCATATGTGGTTTTGCGAGATGACGGCGCTGCTTTGTTTGACGCACGCGCGGGTTTGCGACACATGCTTTACGTTGTTAAACTCGAGAGCAACAGAGCCGCAGGCGCATGAAGCCGGTGTCTCAACAAGGAGAAAACAGCTGCACAGGCAGCCCAAGAAGAATAACTTTTACCAAAAAGAGGGGGAAGCTCACCTTGTTAGCTTCCATTATTTCGCTCCGCTGAAACTCGGAGACAAAATGGGTCCAGAGGACACGAACCCAGAGTCCAACCGAGTCCGAACTCGGGTCCAGTTAACCAATACAAAACAGACCAGAGACACAACAGAACCGCAATCAAACGCAACGTTTTCTCTTTTCTGTTTCTTGCTTTGTTTACTCAAACTTCAGAGCGGATTTCTTCTTCGTGAGTTTCATTAGCAGCTGTTGTTTTACCGCCACCTGCAGGAAAAATTTGGACCAAAGTAGAAAAGGAGTTGTTTGTTTGTTAGTTTATTCATTTTATAAATATGAAATACAACAATTAACGTATTCATAATAGAAAAAAAAATAAAATGAAAGGTAGCAGATGAAGAATAAATCTTATTAAATCTGCTCCTTATTCATCTAATAACAGTTCAAACAATATTTTCTATAATAACAAAATAAGTAAATAACTCAGTCAATTTTCAATTCACATATATCACACATTAAATTAGATTCATTTATATTTTTTTAGCAATTCATTTTTTACCAGTTTCTTAAATACAAGGAATGATTTGGCTTCCTTAACATTTGTCATTTGGCATTAAGTCATTCCATAATCGTACTCCTTGAATTAAGGTAGATCTTAGGTAGATCTAGTTTCTACTTTGGTCCAAATTTCCTTGTTCTTTTTGTTCACATTCTTATAATTGTAACTATCTGTAGTAAAATAATAAAATAAAAAAACTTTGGTCCAAATTTTTCCTGTACACACACACACACACATCGTGTTGTATATATCGTGATATATATCGTTATCGTGATATAAAAAAGTCCATATCGTGATATATGATTTTTTCCATATCGCCCAGCCCTATACTGATACTACTGAACAATCCTCATACTAAAACACAATATTTGGCTTTAAAATGTTTCTTAAAAATCCCCCCCAAAATTTGATCCTGTACAATTATGTGAAGTATCACCTTTAACGGTAATTAGTTTCTTCTCTTTTATTGTATGCTTCTCTGGAGGTATGAAATGCACCTGGCTTCCCTTCATCATACTGTGTCAGCAGCAGCATCAAACTCCACCACCTTTCAATACCTGCTGTCAGGAAAACTACATTCATAACAATATTTCAAACAAACAATAAAAAAAATGCACAGAACTATATTACTTCAAACATTCTGGTTCTTCTATGTCAAATCTCTTGTCATTGCTGTGGGTTGTTCTATAAGTAAAATGTTATATGTGCTGGTGTACAGTACTTTGGCCAACGGTGTTGTTGTTAAAAGTGCTTTATAAATAAAATTGTTTTGTATTGTAATTACACAATATTTTGGACACCAAAAAAGGAGTTTATTAAATAATAAGAAACGATCTTGTAGACACCAATTTAGGAATAAGGCATGGGGCAAAGTTGCACCTGCAACAATCATAACCCACTATAGCTTGGAGGATTATGGAATTAGGCTGGACGATATGGCCAACATTTTTATCACAATATATTTCTTAATTTCAGTCGATAACTATATAATTCGGTATTCATAAAAACAATACAAAAACCTCAGGAAAAACTACAAACTATACAAATAAATTAATGTTCACCTTTTATTTGTATTTGTTTTATTTGTTTTTGTTTGTTTTATTTGTTTTATTTATTTTATTGGTTTTGCTTGTTTTATTTGCTTTTGTTTGTTTTATTTGTTTCTGTTTGTTTTATTTGTTTTTGTTTGTTTTATTTGTTTCTGTTTGTTTGATTTGTTTTTGTTTGTTTGATTTGTTTGATTTTTTTATTTGTTTTGTTTGTTTTGTTAGTTTTTGTTTGTTTTATTTGTTTTTGTTAGTTTTATTAGTTTTGTTTGTTTTATTTGTTTTATTAGTTTTGTTTGTTTTATTAGTTTTTGTTTGTTTTATTTGTTTTTGTTTGTTTTGTTTGTTTTATTTGTTTTTGTTTGTTTTATAGAACCAGACTGGCCCTTGTTTTACCGATTTTTGAAAATTTGAATTATGAAGTTAAAATTATTTTAGACAGAAATTTTTCTAACTTGAATGATTAGTCATACAAATTAACAATCAGAACAAACAGAATACTGATTCATCTTCTTGTGGACCTGTGAAAGTTCCAGAAACTTATATTATACAGTTATTTCACAGTCTGTTCAAGTGAATGATTATTTTAACACTTTGAATGATAAAATACTAATAAAGTAAAAGTCATCAACAAAATAAATTATTTATTTTATTTTATTTATAATTTCCCTTAGTGTTGTGAAATGTCCTCATTATTGACTTTGGTCAAAGTCTTTTGATTATAAGATATTGAAATAATAATGATACTAGAAAGAAAAATCAGATAAAAGAAAATGTTACTTTTTGATTATGCTGAATCAGGACAAATAAGATAGGGTCTTGGTGATTATTTGTGTCCGAAATTATAGTGTAATGTGAACAGAGTTCTGTCCCTTTATCAGACTTTCAGAGACCGTGTTCAATGACAAAGTGGAATGGACTGTTCCACAACAAAATTATCTCTTTTGTAGATTTTTTTAAATTACACGATTTAAATTTTATGGACAATACAATGTAGATATGTAATATTATTATATTATATCATAATGATTTAAATAAAAAACTCATTTACAATGTTGTTGTCAAGATGGCTTCCTATTGAGCCAGTATGCATTTCTGTTTTCATTTCTACAGGTAACCCCCGATTTACGAACGAGTTAGGGAGATAAGAACGGTTCGCAGCTCGATTCTGCCGTAGCTAGGGGGTGAAATACCGCTAACGGAAATACCGCTAACGGAGCGCGCGCACACATTTAAGCATGTACAGTAGTGTACTGTAATGTTAAACATTGCTATTCACATTTACAGAATAAATAAAAATATATTTTCTTACTTTGAGATGGTCAAAGCCGACATCTTAGGTTGCCATGCGTTGATTGTTGTCGGGCCGAGCAGCGCGGCGGCCGGCAAGCTAACCACGGCAGCTGCTCAAGGCCTGTGTTAGCTTCTGCTAGCCAGGCCATGGGCTGGTGTTGGAGCGGCGGCGCGATCGGCGATCAATCTGCAGCTGCTGCTCCAGCCTGAGACGTCCACAGAGCTCACAGAGCGATTCCAGCTAGTAATTAATCCATATGAAGCCATCCTGGTCACCAGTGTTCAAAGGCCGGCTCCCGTGTTAGCTCCCGTGTTAGCTTCTGGAGCTAGCCAGGCCGGAGGTGTTCGCGCGGCGGCCTGGCACGATCGGCGATAAATCCGCTGCTGCCTGAGACATCCACAAAGTTCACAGAGACGTTTCCAGCTAGTAATTAATCCATATGAGGCCATCCTGGTCACCAGTGTTCAAAGGCCGGCTCCCGGCAGCTAACCTAAAATGGCGTCCGGTGTTCTACATTAATTTGTGACCGGAGACCCCCGTGACTGAACCTAAAATGGCGTCCGGTGTTCTACATTAATTTGTGACCGTGTAAACTGAAGACCTACTTCCTGCTGCCCAAGATTGCTCAAAAATGATCAGAAATGATCATTTTTATCATAATTATTATTTATAAAGCCTTTAAAACAACCACATCTGCAACAAAGTGATGTACACATGAAATTAAGAACATTTAAACACAATTTTTTTTAATTATTATTATTTATTTATTTTTTAATACAGTAATTTCATATTTTTATTAAATATGATACGTTCGTAGGTCCCGTTGTTCGTAGGTCGATGGAGTCGTAACTAGGGATGTCCCGATCAGGTTTTTCTGGCCCCGAGTCCGAGTCCTTTAATTTTAGGAATTGGCCGATACCGAGTCCCGATCCGATACTTCTAAAATACATTTTTAAAATGAAGGGGAAAAAAAGAAACAGATCCAGATGTCCCTTAATTTTTATTTTATTTACCTTAACATTTAACAGAGTACTTCTGTGAGGTAGATTGAACAATCAAGTAATAAGATTTAAAATAAAATTCTTCACATTGAAGTTTAGTGCAACAGTATAAATGTCTAATTTAAAATGAGCAGCTCAACTTAAAATACCAGAACATGACCACAACCTGACCAGAACCTGGCCAGAACCTGAGCAGAACCAGAACCTGAGCAGAACTAGAACCTGAGCAGAACCAGAACCTGAGCAGAACCAGAACCTGAGCAGAACCAGAACCTGAGCAGAACTAGAACCTGAGCAGAACCAGAACCTGAGCAGAACCAGAACCTGAGCAGAACTAGAACCTGAGCAGAACCAGAACCTGAGCAGAACCAGAACCTGAGCAGAACCAGAACCTGAGCAGAACCAGAACCTGAGCAGAACTAGAACCTGAGCAGAACCAGAACCTGAGCAGAACCAGAACCTGAGCAGAACTAGAACCTGAGCAGAACCAGAACCTGAGCAGAACTAGAACCTGAGCAGAACCAGAACCTGAGCAGAACCAGAACCTGAGCAGAACTAGAACCTGAGCAGAACCAGAACCTGAGCAGGCATGTAAACAAATAAACTTAAAGTGTCAGTTTTATAAAATAAGGCTAGTAACATGCTTTTCTGAACAGCACTCCTTAACTCTCCTCCTGTGGCTTCACAGAAGGAAGTGTATGTTTTTCTTTATGAGATAAATATAAATTATAAAGTCTCTTGCAGCATGAGCTGGGCTGCGTTGTCTGGTTAAACTCTGTGCATTGTGTCGGGTGTTTGTTTCTGATGTGCCTAATCAGGTTTGTTGTGTTAAATGCAGCCTTTTCCTTACCTCCTCTTGAAATACGAACTTTCCATTTGTCATCCACTTTAAAATATCTCCACACGACAGACATCGCTGCCTCCACTTCAAGTTAATGCCGCGTTCCGCTTCTTTTTTACGACAGTCACCGCTTTACGGCAGGCACTGCTGCAAAACTATTGTGCATGTTTTGTTCCGAGACAATTTGACTCTGTAACTCAACATACAGTTAATATAATATTCCCGTTTGTGTTTAGAATAAATATACACATATATATCCGATCCCTGATCGGTGTGTAACGCCCGAGTCGAGTCGAGTCTGAAATCACGTGATCGGGACCCGGTTTCGGATCACGTGATCGGATCGGGACATCCCTAGTCGTAACTAGGGGGTTTGCTGTATTTGTACGTTTACCAGCGCAATTGTTTTTGATCTGATTGAAATGTGATGGATTAGATAGTCCAAATTCTTCTACATTCTTTTACATTGTTTACATGAGCACAATACGATCATGACGAGTCAAAATGCTCCAGGCTTTTATACAGATTAAATGCACTGACATGCGCAGTATTGTTAACTTTCTTAAAAAAACTCAGAAGAAGTCCTACTTCCTGGATGAACATAAACAAAAATTTTCTGTGTGCCCAGAATGGACCTGCGACGGGTTTTATTAGCGGTGGATATTACTGCACTCCCTAGTTCAGCTTTAGGTAGAGGGCAGATTTTTGATATGTTAATTAAATTTATTTGTATATTTTTAGCTAAGCAAATCATGCTGTTTATTTTATTTGTTTATTGAATGAGAGAACAAGAAAAATGGTTCTTGGCTGCTGGAAACTAATTGTGCTGCTGCTTCTTCCACCAAAAAAGTGTTGAAACTGATAGATTAAATTCCGATTACATGATCTGTCAGATCATTTTTCCACATTCCGGTTCCGGTTTAAGGTCCCGTTCAGTAACATCAAAATAAAAGCTCGTCTTTGGTTTAACCGTTGCAAAACAAAACAAAACGTACCCTTTTTTTATTTTTGTAATTTCTGTTTTTCTAATTTCGTTTTAAAAACACGCTACAGTGGTAGCGCGGTGGTGGGCCAAGCGTCGTGTACGCCGCCTGGAACTTTAAGCTGGGCCGGGCACCACGAGTGAGCCGAGCGCCGTGTACGCCGCCTGGAGCGCCGTAGGAGAGCCGGAGGACCGCGGCCTGGAGTTCGAGCTGGGCTGGGAGCCGTGAGAGAGCCGGGGCCAGGCACCGCGAGTGGGCCGAACGTGAACGCCGCCTGAGAGTCGTGGGAGAACCGGAGGACCGCGGCCTGGAGTTTCAAGCTGGACGGATCGCCGTGGGAGAGCCGGGGGACCGCCGCTTGGGGCTGAGCGGGCTTCGGAGCTGGGCCTGGAGCTACGTGCTGTGCTATCTGGGCTGCATCGGTTCTGGTGGGGATCGGAGCTGGGCCTGGAGCTACGTGCTATGCTAACTGGGCTGCATCGGTTCTGGTGGGGGTCGGAGCTGGGCCTTGAGCCACTGGAGCTAAGTGCGGTGCTGGCTGGACTGCGTCTGATCTAGTGAGTGGACCTCTTCGGATGGTGGATCTGATTGCTGCAGGCTGCTGAAACCGTGAGTTCTGAACTAATAACTGCTGATCTGGGTGTTGCACTGCTGGGCCACACCAATCATCTTTAGGCCTGTGAGCCTCGTGGAATGGCCACGTGGTTCAGTGAATAAACAAAAGACCTGCTACCACTAGATCACAAACTCTGTAAGTATGACGAGAGGTAAAGGACAAAAGTCACCAGTCTCTGTAAATATGAAAAATAGAGGACAAAAGTCACCAGACTCGGAGAGAAACAACTCAGATATGCAAGACTTTAGAGAATCCCTCAACTTTATGGGTAGACAAATAGAAAGTTTAACAGCAAAGATGGAGTCCCAGGCCGTTCTGGTTGGAGAAATAAGAGAACTGAAAGAACTGGTAACTAACAAAGACAAGAGAATTGCAGAATTAGAGCAAAAAATAGAGGTTTTAGAACAATTCACAAAGCAGGAAAACGTGGTGATCTCAGGACTTGATGTTAGTGAGCGTTGGACACATCAAAGAGCTTCTAATAACAATGATCCAAATGAGTATGAATCTCAGGAAGAACAAGAAACTCTGGAGGAACTTGTAGTTAATTTCTTACGGAACAGGAACATGGACATAAACTATGAGGACATTTCATTCTGTCACACCCTGCCCAATAATTCACCAAAATTCAAACCGTCAGTGGTCGTTAAGTTCATTAGCAGGAATACAAAAAACTATGTCATGCAAAATAGAAGAAATCTGCAGGGAACAAACGTTTACATAAATGAACATCTTACCAAGAAAAATGGAAAAATTGCAAAAGAAGCAAGGTGGTTAAAAAACAAAGAAAAAAAATAGCATCAACATGGACTAGAAATGGATACGTCTTTATCAAAGCAAAGGAAGGGTCTCAGCCTAAAATGATAAAAGAGCTGACGGATCTGGATGAATTCAAGAGATGAAAAATTACAAATCAATGAAACAACTCACAATCAAAATGGATAAAATATACGGTGAAATGAACAAATACATTAGAACATGACAACATACGAAGACTCAGAACCTAAAATATATAATGTTGAAAATGTGATTGATGCAAATTTTTTTCCTGTAATAAATGATAGCGAATATTATAATGAAGAGCAGTTTAATGACATCAATATATCAAATGGAGTTCTCTCCATTATTCACTTTAATAGCAGAAGTATAAATGCAAACATATCCAAAATAACAGATTACTTAAAACAATTAAATAGAACTTTTACGATAATAGCGTTGTCAGAGACATGGCTTAATGATGATAACACTAGTAATATTCACATCGAGGGGTATGAATTATATCATATGAACAGAAATAATAAAAGAGGTGGTGGTGTCGCACTATTTGTCAATAATGAAATAAAATGTAAATTAAATAATGAAATGTCAATAATAGTTGATAATATTATGGAAATGATAACAATAGAAATTATAAACAAAAACGATAAAAACATAATAATAAGTTGTGTATATAGATCACCAGGAGCAAATATAGAAATATTCACTGATAAAATCTTGGAACTAATGGAGAAAAGTTTTAATAAAAATATTTTCTTGTGTGGAGACTTTAACATTGATATGGGAAATAAAACAGATTCAAATAACATAAGCACATTTATAAACTCAATGTACAGTTTAAATATGTATCCATTGATATCAAAGCCAACAAGAATTACAACTCATAGTGCCACAATAATTGATAATATTTTCACAAATATAACAAATGGGGATGTGATTGGTGGTATCTTAACGACCGACTTAAGTGATCATTTACCAGTTTTCACAATCTTTAAAAATGATCAAAATATCACAAAAGCAGACACAACGAAGAAAAAAATCATAAACACATCAAAAAAAGTTTTGGAAAAATTGAAAGAGGATCTGGATAAACAAGACTGGAATGATGTGTATGTTGATGATGCGAACAGGGCATATGATGAGTTTATGAATATCTTGGAAACCCTGTATGAAAAGAATTGTGTGCAAACAAATTACACAAAGAGAAATACGAATGATCAACCATGGATGACAAAAGGGTTAAGAAATGCATGTAAAAAAAAGAATTATTTGTATTCATGTTTCTTGAAATTGCGAAGTCAGAGCGCAGAAGAAAAATATAAAAAGTATAAAAATAAATTAGTAGGGATTATAAGGAAACATAAGAAAGAATATTATAGTAAATTATTAGATAAAACTAATGGTGATATGAAAGCAACATGGCGAGTAATGAATGGTGTACTGAAGAATCATAAAGCAAAAACTGGTATTTCAAAATATTTTGTAAAAGACAACGATGAAGTTCATGATGAAAATGAAATTGTAAATGGATTTAATCAATATTTCGTGAATGTTGGATCAAGCCTTGCAGCTAAGATACCAAAAGTAGATAAAAATATGATCCACTCAATTACAGGTTGTGCAAATAGTATTTTCCTAAATGGAACTAACAAAGAGGAAATAATGAATGTAGTAAAACATCTTACAGACAAGAGATCGAAAGACTGGGTGGACATGGATATGATGTTTGTAAAGGACATAATGAGCCATGTTATTGAGCCGTTCACATACATATGTAACTTATCATTTTCAACAGGAATTTTTCCAGATAATATGAAAGTAGCTAAGGTCGTTCCTCTTTTTAAAAATGGTGATAAATGTGTATTCAACAATTATAGACCTATATCCTTGTTACCACAGTTTTCAAAAATTCTTGAAAAACTATTTGTAAACAGACTAGACCAATTTATAGATAAACAAAATATTCTAAGCAGCAGTCAGTATGGGTTTAGATCAAAAAACTCTACATCAATGGCTCTCATGGAATTAATGGAACAAATAACTACTGCTGTCGATCAAAAACAACACTGTATCAGTATCTTTGTTGATTTAAAAAAAGCATTCGATACTATTGATCACACCATTCTCCTTGAAAAACTGAACAAATATGGTATTAGAGGACCAGCATTACAGTGGGTATCTAGCTACTTAAAAAATAGGAAACAATTTGTACAAATAAATGATGTAAGATCTGACCTCTGTAATATCACATGTGGAGTTCCCCAAGGCTCTGTACTTGGACCAAAGCTTTTTATTTTATATGTGAATGACTTGGTAAATGTGTCAGGACTCCTTAAATGTGTACTTTTCGCAGATGATACCACTTTTTTCTGTTCAGGTGAAGATATAGAACAAATGTTAGAATTGATAAAGACAGAATTTGTCAAGATACAAACTTGGTTTAAAATAAATAAATTATCATTAAATCTAGAGAAAACTAATTACATGATATTCGGTAATAGAAAGAAAACTGTTGATGTTCCACTCAAAATTGAGGATGTTGAGATTTGTAGAGTGAATGAGGTGAAGTTTTTGGGTGTTATCATTGATGACAAACTGACATGGAAACAACACATAAATTCTGTAAGAATAAAAATAGCTAAATCGATAGCAGTACTGTACAAAGTCAGAGACCTATTGAATGATAAAGCTCTGTATTTGTTGTATAACACAATCATTGTTCCACACTTAATCTATTGTATTGATGTTTGGGGGAATGCGTGTAAAACAATCACAAAGCCTATTTTTGTATTACAGAAAAGAGCTGTAAGAATTATCACTAGAAAACATTACTGTCATCCATCAAGTACATTATTTTATCAACTAAATTACTGAAGTTCCATGATTTGGTAGACTATAATATTTTATCAGTTATGTATAGAGCTCAAAATAATGTGTAACCCCTTGGGTTATATATATACAGTATAACTCTTTTTTCCTACACACCTTAAACATGTTCTTACATGCAATGCATTGTAGGCCTTTTTACTTTAAACAGTAATAATCGCCTTTTACTTAATCTGGCTAATGTTTTGCACTCACATATTGGAGGTTTTACACACTGTAAAAGTCCTTAACATTATAGTATGTACAAGTATTTTCAATTGGCTTAAAACACCCAGTAAATGTAGCGTTTTTGTTAGTAACTGTTATTTACCACTGCCAGTAAATGCATCGTTTCACTTGTTGCTATCCTGCTGGTCTGTCAAGGGCAAAATCAAGTTTAAGCAATTTGATTGGCTGTATGGTCTGGGGTGAGGGCGTTTAAGCAATCTGATTGGCTGTGATGCTCTGGGGGGAAAAAAGCGTTGTTGGAGGTGTGAAGGAGTTGGTCGGCAGCGGTTGATGAACAGGTTTGGATCAATACCGCTGGGACTTTTTGTTTTAGCTAACATTGAAGCTACAAAACTTTTCCCTGGACGTTTTTGTCTGTTTTCTGGAGCCACTGAACCGGACCACGCTCAGCGTATTGCTTGGATGTGGAGCTGCGGACCCAAACCACGCTCGTGAACAGGAAATTACAGTTGGACTGAAGTTGGAGCAGTTTCATTGCAGTTAGTTCCAAACTGGTAATCCATGGTGGGGGTGAGTAACCCATTCCTCGCTGTTGTTCTGGGAGCCGCCATCTCTGGAACTGCTATTCTGAGGATGATAGCTCACTGAGTCCCTTCAGGCCTGCAACGTTTTAGAGCTATCTGACTGCTTTGTTAAGTCAAGAGACTGAAAAGTGTGGTTAATTCACTCAGCCTTGCCTGCTGATTTTTTGAGACTGAAAAGTGTGGTTAATTCACTCAGCCTTGCCTGCTGATTTTTTGAGACTGAAAAGTGTGGTTAATTCACTCAGCCTTGCCTGCTGAAGTTTTGAGACTGAAAAGTGTGGTTAATTCATTCAACCTTGTTTGCTGATTTTTTGTTGTTGTTATATGTATTCTGTTTGAGGGGTTGTTTTGTACAGTTCTGAGACAGTTTGGTTGCACTAACTGTTCTAAATGTTTAACTGTGCTCTAATGTGCATTGCCCTACTGACCAGTACAGTTTATTAAACTGGTATGTTTTTTCAACTTTACTATTTTTCCTATTCCTTCCGTATTTAGTATAATGTTAAATTTGCATGTCATTTAGATTTTAGCTGGATTTATCTAGTTTTGATATTGGGCTCAGTTACACACTCTATTTACAGCATAGGCTGTCACCAAATAACACACTTATTTCATATTGTGAAGTATTTCATAGAGTGTAGGTCAGAGAAACTGGGCGCTGTTCATAGGGTAAACGTGAACAGTGGTTACATAAAATGGAGGCATCGCTGGGATCATAGACCAAGTAACTGTACTACAATCAAGGCTAGAAGGACTAAAATCATACCACAATGGCTCACTCATCCCTCCCACTGCCACTGTTAGAGCTTCAGACCTGGTGCAGTGAATCAACTGTAAATCCAGCTTATGCAGTTGTCGTGAGTGGCGTTCCCATGGACACCAATATTGCTGATGTTGAAGAGTTGATGGAGACAGTTAAAGCGTTTGGCCGAGTACGTGTCCGAGCCCAAAAGTCTGCCCCGCAACTGAATACTGACATACTGCTGTGTGAGTGTCGCAGCCCAGTCGACCTAAGAAAAACACCCCCAGAAATATTCCCCCACACTGGTGATTCACCGTGGAAGCTAACTTTACTTACTGAAACTGCTGAAGAGCCAGATGAGTTTGCTATAAAACTAAAAAGACTGCTTGAAAGTGAAGGAAAGACCTTAGCAGACATTGAACCCTTGTTTTCCCAAGAGTCAAATTTGAAACAGGAACACCCTTCATCTATTATCCGGGCTGTTGGAGAACTGTTGGAAAAAGTGAGACCCCCACAGGAGGACAATGCATTTCGCCGACTACGAGTTTTCTCTGGAGTTATTCCCACCCCCGCTGGTGAAGAGACACTCGAGAATTGGTTGGAACAGGCACAATTAATGCTCGATGAATGTGATTGTTCTGCCAAGGAGAAGCGGAAAAGGATTGTCGAGAGTGTAAAGGGGCCTGCACTTGAAATAATACAAGCCGTACGCTGCAATGATCCAGACACGCCCCCTCATACATTCTTGGAGGCAATTGAACATGTATTCGGCACAACAGAGTCAGGGGAAGACTTATATTTTGCTTTCAGATCTATGCAACAAAAACCAAATGAAAGACTTTCAGATTTTGTTAGAAGGCTGGAGAAAGCTCTCACCAAAGCTGTTAAAAAGGGTGGTGTTTCCCCTGCCCTAAGAGACCGAGCACGAGCCGAACAGCTGTTATGCGGTGCTGTTGAATCTGACATTATGCTGTTGCAGCTACGACTAAGAGAAAGACTTCACAATCCCCCATCCTTCATGGCACTGCTAAGTGAGGTACGTGCAGACGAGGATCAGAAAAAGTTAAGGAGGCATACTACCTGTGTGCGACAAGTCGATGCAACAGACATAAAGACGCCAAAGATCTCGGAACTGGATGCCCTCAAGGATCAGATAAAAGAGCTTCAGAACCAAGTACAGCAGCTAACAGTAAAAGGACAAGATTTCTCTCATCTGATTGGAGGAGTGCCACAAGCCATGGCTGCACAGTCTAATTCTGAGATGCATGTGTTAAAAGAACAAGTTCTAAGCCTCCAACACCAATTCAGCCAACAAGCTGCCCCACTCCTGGTTCCCACACCCCCAGGGAGAAATCAAAGGACTTTGGGGTGTAAAGCTAGAGAACCGACAAAATTTGCCAGAGAGGGTGAGGATGTATTTTGCTACCGTTGTGGTGAAGATGGCCACATCGCCACCAATTGCACCGGTCCTGGAAACTCTTCCAAGGTCATCCGAAAACTAATTCAGTCAATGAAAAAACTGCAACAAAGTCAAAAGGGAACCAGTCCACGGTCTTCAGAGCCAGAAAGAAAAGGTGGCCAAGTCACTGTGAGCCAAGTTGATCTTTCCCCTTCCAGCCAGATTCCTACAGGTCTCATTGGGGAACCAACCGTAGGCCAGATCATCATTGAAGGTCAGCTTTGTGATGCCTTAATGGACAGTGGTTCCACTGTCTCCATTATATTTGAGGGTTGGTACACCCAACACCTATCCTACTTACCATTACACCCCATTTCGAGTCTAGACCTCTGGGGCCTTGGCCAGACCAGTTATCCCTATAAAGGTTTCATCGCTGCTCAAATACAGTTCCCCGAGGATATTGTGACAGGTGGATCCCGGACAGTCTTGGCTTTAGTCTGCCCAGAGCCGAATGGTCCTGAACCACAGCCAGTCATCATTGGCACCAATGCCCGGACTTTCATTCATGAGCCACAGCCTGAAATGGCTTCAAAGAGCAACAAGAGGGCACAAACCAGGCGGATATGCGCACAGCCCAT
>JBBPBX010034301.1:8072-22934 GCA_038048925.1 Garcialebias charrua
TATATATATATATATATATATATATATATATATATATATATATATATATATATATATATATATATATATATATATATATATATATATATATATATATATACAGGTAGTCCCCGAATTACGAGCGCTCTGATCTGCGAGGTTCCAGACTTACGAGCTGCGAATTTTTGGAAAAAACGAAAAAAATACTGAGTTTTCATGTGTTTTTTCACTACAGTTAGCAAGTTAAGCATATAAACACACGTTTCCGATCATTTTTATGCACTCAAAAGTAGTTTTTAGATGAAAATAGAGTGTTTTTAGGTGCGCTGGCGAAATTTACGAGCGGACTTCCGGGTTGAATTTTTGGAAAAAACGAAAAAAATACTGAGTTTTCATGTGTTTTTTCACTACAGTTAGCAAGTTAAGCATATAAACACACGTTTCCGATCATTTTTATGCACTCAAAAGTAGTTTTTAGATGAAAATAGAGTGTTTTTAGGTGCGCTGGCGAAATTTACGAGCGGACTTCCGGGTTGAATTTTTGGAAAAAACGAAAAAAATACTGAGTTTTCATGTGTTTTTTCACTACAGTTAGCAAGTTAAGCATATAAACACACGTTTCCGATCATTTTTATGCACTCAAAAGTAGTTTTTAGATGAAAATAGAGTGTTTTTAGGTGCGCTGGCGAAATTTACGAGCGGACTTCCGGGTTTACGAGAGAAATGGCGGCCGTTCCAAATTACGAGATTTCCGGTTTACGAGCGCCTCCTTGTGACGGATCTCGCTCGTAAATCGGGGAATACCTGTATATATATATATATATTTTTTTTTTAAACTAAGTCATTGTTTCCATGACAAATTTTGCAATATGTTAATGTTGAAATGCTTCCTTCTTTCAGTCATCCAGCTCAGTTACACTTCAGAGAAGAGTCTGCGCTACACACCTTTGGCAGCTCTCGTATTGTTGAGCGATAACTCTCAGAGGGATATGATGATGAAATTTTGAACTGATCCGCTCAAACTGCAATCTAGAATTCTCCACAGGTTTCTTACCGCAAGCTTTAGTAAATGTATAAAGGGGGGAAAGATTTTGAAAATATATATATATTTTGCATGTATACTTAAAACAAATAACAAAACTCAGGCGCAAAAAGAAAGCTTAGGCAGATTTTGCCTTATCTTTGCCTTTGTGTTTATAAGGATTACATTTAAAAGTACATGGGTAAAACTAAAGCCTTAAAGCATGTAATTATCCCAAAGAGAGGAGGAAACATGGGTGAGGGGATGGGCATATCACACAAAGATTGGTTTTAAAGCTCAGTCAACCTGACTAGAAAAGTTACATTACACAAATACAATAAAGCATCCAAGCTCTGACCAAGCCACACACTTTTACTGGTACGCCAAACTGTTTCGTGGATGTAAAATCTTATAGTTATACCTTTTTTAAACCTGCACATTATATCAGGATGAATTTCTCTGTATACCGGTAGTTAAGAAAGTTCAGCAGCAAACCATGTTCTCCCAATACACGACCAGCAGCCACAGTTTTAGATCATGCCTTTAACAAGGAACCAACAATTGCACAATCAATCGATGTTCTTCAAATCCCCGCTCCATAGTCACACCTCGTTTAATCAACAGAATTGTTTTCTATGAAAACAATCTCCGGGCTGTACAGCCATATTCGATGTCTCAGACAGAGCCGCTCGGTGGGCCTCCACACAGATTTGATTGTTGCACACGCACACAAAAGCACACGTACACAAAAGAAAGCTAGTCTTATACACAGGCTATGATTGAATTATTCAGTTTGGCGAAGATTTGGCAGCAATTGTGTGGTCTTGCCTTGGAGTGGATCAGAAAAAAAGAGCATCTTCTTGTTTCCTGCACCACTGCACAGCTCATGCATAAACAGCTTCTGCTTACACAGCCAGTATTGCTTCGGGACAACTTCACATCATAACCTGAACATGCTAGCTACTTGGTAAATTGACTTTCACCTTTTCGTAGACACCCATGACATTAAATGCTTTGGATTTTAGGCATTTTTCAGTGTTTGGATAAAAAATAAAAAATAAAAATGGAAAAGACCTCTCTTTTCCATTTTTATTTTTAGAGAGCTACTGATCCACAAAATAATAATAAAAAAAGTTTGTGTTTAAGGTGCCCAAAGTCACCAATAAGCACACACATTGCCATCTAAGTGTATGAAAGCATGAGTGGCTGCCAAAACGGCTTTGATCAAATTTACAAGGCAAGCAGAAAGAAGAAAAGAAATATATACAAACTGTCACAAATGCCGCTTCAACTCCGGCTGAGGAAAATAGAATATCCGCAGTGCTGCTGATCCCACTAAAAGCATGTTGCTTTTAAAAGATCAGTTGAGACAGCAAACGCAGTAATCATTCAGGTCAAACTATCTAAAATCTGGAGTTGTCACTCTATCCCATGTGCAGCAGACGACAGAGCTCTCAGAGGAGAATGTAAGGGACGTCTGAAATCAATGTAAAAAAACACGCATTTTTCATGGCCATCTCAGTAGCAACGTTAGATACATTAATAACCAATACAGTCTAGTTTTATATTTCAGGCAGGGAAGTGATAACAGTGAATACTGATTGCACTGATTGCATTCTCAAGGTTGAGGAAAGTCACTGGGCCAGCATCTGCAGAAATAACAAACCTCACATGTGATTTCTGATTAATCTTGCGGGTCATTATTCTTAACTAATTATCAACATGCCAGCTTGATTACCGCTTAGTCTGTCAAACAGTTTACATAGAGAAACTAAGTCCACTGCACACAGTTTATAAATAGCAGAGAAAGTAAACCGGAAAATTAGGGGGAAAATGCAATAAAGACCATAAGGATGGTCTTACCGCCATAGCAGAATAACTGGATACATGTGTTTCTGTGTAAACGTCTGTGTTGGTCTGTATATACTCTAGACGTATCATTGCATTATATGTAATCAAATTCACCACATCGAACAGGCCTCCTGCTCTGTTAGATGAAATTGAGTAATGTGTCCTCATAAATCATGAATCAATATGTCAACAAAGAAACCCTTGAACAAAAAAAAGTGAGGTTTTTACTGAAGTACGTCTTCAGGAAAAGTTGTGGGACAACTTTATAAAAGTTACCTTACATGTAATACAATTACCAAGAAAATTGCCAAGTTTTTAGGACAGTTAAGGGATTAAAATAATGGTCAAAACTAGCCAAGAGTTTATGCTTTCAAGAAACTTTTTTTTTTCTTAACAGTTTTCCAAAGCATGTAATAAATCCATGATTTACCAACTTGCAGCAATAGCCCAGATTGTAAAAGCAGGGTTCTCCTGAAAAGGTATAAACATCTGATATTTTACATATTGCGGATAGTTCTTTGAACACCTTCAGTGTGGAGAAAAATAGTTCAATTCTGACCTGATGGACAGACTAGCAACTAATAGTGAAGCCAAAATCAAATGGATTTCTGTTCTGAAACAACTCCACTCTTTAACGTTTCAAAAGACACTTTCAAAAACACTTTCGAGCAATTTCTGATTGTACATAGGGGGTTGAAGACAACACACCCCTGATGTGCCTTTGTGCCACCAAGCAAGGTAGTAGCAGAGCTGTAACGGTCGACAGGCAAAAACGAAAGAATGTAATGCTGTGATGACATTCAGTGCGTGCGCCCACCCAACCACAAGGTGTAAAGACCTAGACAACAATCAACTATTTAGATATACAACCAAGGAGAAGATTGATGATTACTCACAGCAACTTTCTATTTATAAAAAGGGCAGCCACTAAGAGAGTTTCTAAACTGAGTTAGCGGAGGGTGGCTGTGGCTGAGTGGTTAGAGCAGTCGTCTTTCAATGCAAGAGTTGGGGGTTCAATTACATCAGCAGTCACATGCCGTACTGTTTCTGGGCAAGACACTGAACCCCTCATTACCTCTGATGTGTGTCCCATCGGTGTATGAATGCATGTGATAAAGCTCTGATTAATTTATTTTGAATTATTTGTTCAGTTAGCCTTGTAGAGATCTAGTAGAGAGTGCTGTATGAATGGGTAAATGAGTGCACAGATTGTAGTGTAAAGTGCTTTGAGCATCTTGATAAGATAGAAAGATGCTAGATAAGTACAGTAAAAACTAATTTTAAAAACTAATTTGTTATGATTTGAAAACAATGTCTGTCAAAAATGTATTGCGTAGAGCTCCACACCAACACAGCTAAGTTCTGCTCTGCGTGGTGTTTGTTTTAGGTGAATGCTCCTATTGTGTAATCAATTACCCTTACTATATGAATTGGTTAAAGGTCCACTGACACTATCTTTGAACTTTGCATAAAATGATACAAGATATATATCTTGTATCATATTGTTCGTTTTTGCAAACAAAATGATAAATTAATGAAAATTCCTTTCAAACTGAGTTTAAAATTAAAAACCGTGTTTCTTCATGGAAAATCCGACTACACACGAATGCAACATCTGTGACGTAGGAAGGAGGACCTTCACTCTGTGTGCTAGGATAACTCATAATGTATTCTCTGCCAGATTGCCCTTTTTTTTTGCATAACTTGAAAAATGCTGGTACGTTGTGTCGCATTTGGGTGTTCTAATATCATCATTGAACAAGTGAGCCTTTTCACTTTCCCAAAAGATGTAAACCTTCGTCATGAATGGAATAAATAAAGCTGCCCCCCCTCGGAGCTCCCTCGCTTCCTTAAAAGGTAAGACTAAAAATAATACGGGTGCAGACATAAATTAGAACCTGCTGTTTCTGCTCATCTAACTTTCTGCTTCCCAAACTGAAGACAAATCGCTCAAATCTTAACTTAGATTGATAATTTTGTTGTTTTATTTCTTGTTCGCCGTGAATATTTAAAAGGGGCGTTCTAAAGACGTTCTCCTTGCAATGTCACAGATGTTGCATTCGTAGTCGGATTTTCCATGAAGAAACATGGTTTTTAATTTTAAACTCAGTTTGAAAGGAATTTTCATTAATTTATCATTTTGTTTGCAAAAACGAACATAGTTGAATGATACAAGATGTATATCTTGTATCATTTCATGCAAAGTTCAAAGATGATGTCAGTGGACCTTTAATTCCATAGTTTAACAGTTGTTAACTTAGCATATGCAAATGTCTGCCGCAGCACTAAACTGTAAAACTTGCATCAGAAATGCGAAAATACAAAGTACTACTAGAATAATTGTGTAATGGGAAATGTATAGCAGTGTAAACGTTTAAAAAATACCAAACATGGTTGAGACAGGTCCTCTGGACATGTTCTTCTGTGCTGAAATGTTTCATATTTTATCCAAAAACCCTTCAGTCTGAGGAGCTGCAAAAGACAGTCTTAAAAGCAACACCTTCTTATAGAGGATCAAACAGTTTACAGACAAAACTAGTTGTTCACATGCAGGACCATCAGACTAACAACCAATCGTTAGTGCACTGACGGCCGCTTACTATTCACAGAGGGATACCTGCAATACCAGCAATATAAAGTGGGACAGTAGGACATGGGGACATGGAGACATTTGCCCCTGTGTAACGATAGATGGGTTCTCAAACCAACGTTCCTCTCTATCAAGGATGTGCATATCTTCATTAATGAAAGAGTGACTGCTGGCCTGCAGATTAGAGTCAACTGTGGAATCCTAGCCTGATGATGTTGCTCTTCTGTCCTGGGCCATCCAGCACATAAATACAGTTGGTTTAAGAGAGGAGTTAAGGAAACCATCTTTGTGAAAATAACCCATCCATCATTAAACTGGCAGAGGTCTTCGTGTCCAACGGTCACCCTCTTACAATGCTGTTCTGGCGAGTAATAATAACTATATCATGCATCCATGTTTTTAGGCTGATGATCCTTCTTTTGCATGTGAAAAACTAGAATTGACTGTCATCAACAAATGGTTGATCCACTAAAAGAAGCTGCTGCTTATTACAGCGTTTTTCAGCCTTTTTTGAGACAAGGCACAGTGTTTTCATTGAAAAAAATCCCGAGGCACACCACCAACCAAAATTGTAAACATAGATACACTGTATCCGCCTATATTAATTAAATATATAGTCATTCTTATCAAAGTGTCTTGAATAGGAATGAAATAAACACAAAAATATATTTTCATCATATTTTGTATTTCTTATTTCAAATTGCACTTAACATGTCTTCAAAAATAGACCTGAACAGTACCAAAACAATGTGGTCTTAAATTTAAAGAGGTTGTAGAAGGGGGGGGGTGCTTTTTTGATAATTTCCAAGGCACACTTGACGATCACTCGCGGCTAGTGGTTGAAAAACACTGGCTTATTAGACTGTTGCAGTTCCTTAGACTGAAGAAGTCTTTTTGATAAAACAAAACATTTCAACAAAGAAGAGTCATCCAGAGAACCTGACTCATACCTTGTTACATGCGCTGGTTACATTTATCTTCCTGGATTATTGAGCATGCATCAGAGCATTTATAAAACAATGTTTGCATGAACAATGTAGAGTCTGAAATTGTTTTAAAATGAAAGCAACCCACATTTGTCTTGACCTTATTTGAACTAGCCAGTCAATCCTGACCAGAATTAACCTCATTCTCTCATTAGGAATCATTCAAAACGTTTTTTCAAAAGCCCACTTTATATCGTTTTTAACTATTGATTTAATATTTATACGAAGATGTTACGGACCAAAAACATGCCTGTTAGGAAACTGTCCCTAGATGTGACTGAGACAGTGAATGGCTGTTTGTCTCGTTTGTCTCTGTCCCTGTGATGGACTTGCGACCTGTCCAGGGTGTCCCCTGCCTCTCACACAGTGACTGCTGGGCACCAGTGACCCCCGCAACCCTAAGTGGAAGAAGAGGGTAAAAATAATGGATGGATGGACAGATGGGTGGATGAATGTGGTGTGTTTGAGTAGTGTTTATTTTTTTGTAGCTCATTTAAAAACAATTCATTACTTAATAATTAATTGTATTTAAAAAAAACTAATTTCCCTGCTTAGACAGACAATGCTACTTTGAGCAATAACCCTCTTGGATCTCCATTTATGAGTAACCGTGATGCATTTAACAGGTTCACATGTATCTATTAATAGAAAAATGACATTTAAACACAACCAGACTATTCTCCTTGTGTATGTACCATTTTCTCAAATCACCAAGGACTCTTTTCCCGAGGGGACTGATTAGTTCTCTCTCAGTTGAAAAATCAGAAGCAACTTTGATAAGCAATTAAACATTTTCTGTTGTCAGGCTTTGTTTTATGCCTTTCAAGTCTGTATTTTTGGATCCAATCTACATAAAGACTGAATAACAGAATGTCTGAGGGCTGGTTATTGTACCTCCTCATACCAATCTCTCTTTCAGATGTTTAAAGCTCTGAATTTATGTGCAATTGTAATACGAAAGCTATCATTATCAAATAATCATTATGAACCGACATGGAAGGGGAAAACCAAACAAAACAAAAGAAAAAAAGTTGATTCAAAGCAGATTCTGTTCCTCTGTTTTTGGGCTGTAGACTTCAAAGGACGTGCTCTCACCACATTTACATAACTTTATATCTCTAATCTGTTACTGATGTACATCGAAAAACTTATTTTCCCTCTCCAATTCAATACCATAACCATACCATTGGAAAAATGGAGATGGGACAAATGGGTGTTTTTCTGTGGCTATAAGATGAGTCCATCAATTGTCTGCACTTACTGTATGGAGCACCCATTAACGGTGTCCAAACCAGCATAGCTACACTTTCTCCAAAAGGTCACAACCTGTCTGACAACAGATTATTCCAATAGGCATATTATTTTTTTCCCCAAAAAATTGTCTGTCTTTTTATGCCAAAAAGACACAGGAGCTGAAATGTGCAAACGACTGAAACTAATATTAAATGCCAAGAACAGTGAGTAAGAAGAGTCATCAAAAATATTGAGTACAATGCAAAAAGACTTTAATAAATTTCAGAAGCTCACACATACATAAACAAAACATTTACAATTTTCTCCACACTGGCAAATAAAAGTCAATTACAAAGATCATGTAAGGTGCATATTGTACTTCACATTGAATAAAAGTGAGGTTTTCTGTCTCCCTTACAAAGACAAAAAGCTTTCCCAATGTATTTTTCCCTTTCCCCCAAAGATCAGGTAAATCTAATTATTACACAGTGCTAAGATGCTGTGTGTGTTTCATACCGTGGCGCCTATGAAGTAGTGAATATATTTGATACCATAATTTCACAAATATATTTTCTTTGAATAATAACCTGCCTCACAGAGAGGCAAAAACATGTAAAATTAAAAGCTGTAAAGTAGACATAGTCTGTACAATCATGACAAATTTAGACTGGGGAAAAAAAATCAAAAGGGCTGCTGTTCCGTGCAGTAATTTAATTTACCTATAAACAGTCTCACAGAAAGGGGAAACAGCCCCTGGTCCACTTTGTCTGTACATTTTTGAGTGAATACACAGGTTATGTCTATATTAACATCTCTAATTCTATGGTCATAAGTGTGGATGATGGTGCCTGTTAGGCCTTAACCTACTGAATATAGTTTGAGCTCACCATTTATCAGGGATATTGCACAGTCATGCCACTAACCCATCAAGCCAGTTACTTTTGACAACTGATTTTAGAGCATCTCATCATGAGCCTGAATTTAAAGAAAAAGCTGAATTAATTTATGCTCCAAAAATGGGCCTAGTACATTTTTGTGTTTCTGTCACATGCAAATTTGTTGCTACTTTTTCTTTAACGTAAATCCTGGTTTACGTTTGCAGGAAAATTACTTTTAGTCCTTTTTGTTCATCATCAACAACCGCTGTTTGAGGATGATTATTTTTCTTTCTTTCTTTTACCATCTGGAGTCATTTAAATGTATATCTCTTGGGTAAATCACTTCTGATTTAGGAACAGAAAGCGACACACAAAAGGTTAGGCTTAGCGCGCTTTGAATCTGCCCTACATAAACAGCTTTTGATTATGACCCGAGCAGTTAGTCCCTTGTGATTGTGGCTTAGCTCAAAGTATTAAACTTGTCCTACCATTTCTTCCTGTGTAATAACAGCTTGGTGATCTTTAGCACACACATACACACATAAAAAAAGCACTGTTGTTGTGGTTCTGTTGAGGGGCTGAGTGCATTTCTTTAACTCGTCAGTCACAATGCTATCATTGGTATCAAAAGTGGAACAGAAAAAGGGCAAAGAGTGACAAAATATGAGCAATTTAAGCCTACAGGTTGAAGGCATTGCAGCATAAATACATTGTAAAGAATTAAAGATATAAAACCAAAAAGGTAAGAAAATAAAATGGCCACTAGGCTGTTTTTTTTTTTTAACAAGGCAAATAAAAGCAGTCAATAAATATAAACACCATCAAATTTGTGATAGATATACATACATACATATAAACATACTTTACAGATCTACTGACTGTATTTGACACCTATTTTACAGTTGAGGAGCTTGAAGTGGACATTGTCTTGCGAGGTTGCAGGGCAAACCCTCCGCACGGGAAAAGGTATAACGTAGCATAAAACTAAAACTAGCATGAAGCATTTCAGACGTCCAACAGATGCACAAGAGGAGCTTTGTCAAGTTATAGACAGGAACATGAAGCGCATCTTCTTTTCTGAGACGCCCCACATGCCTGTCCCTCTCCAAGTTCATCTCATGTACTCAAATGAAGGAAGAGGTGCCGTTTGAGGCTGTAGAGACAGTAAAGTACTTGTTTCACCTCTTCAGTTCGTCCATCTTTTATCTTTCTCTGCCCTCTCTCTTTCTCTTCCTCTTTAGGAAGTGGGAGCTAGAGATTGATTTTAATCCTGTGGGAGCGAGCTGTACCTGTGTCACAGAGTGTGCCATAGTGTGGTGGGTTCAGTGCCATCTCCTGAAATATAGAGAGACAGACAGATATAGGGAGATTGTGGTTACAATATCAATGAGCTCTGAGCAACCTAAGCTGTAGCCTCATTGGTGTGAGGCTAAACTGATGCTGGAGAAAAAAAAACATTAAAAAAAAGAAAAAAGAATGGTTTGTAAAAAAGCTTTCTTCAAGGAACTGCTGGCAGTCAAGTCATGTCATGTTTCCTTGAAGAATGCCTCATGTCACAAGTTTGTGCATTTTCCTGTACTTATCAGAGCATGCAATCTTTTCCAATTAGGACTCGCAATTTGTGATTTTTTTATTTTTTGTTGTCTCCCACCACACTAGTGCAGCACTCTTCATTTCCCCTAAAAGCAAACCATTTGAATCAATTTAGGCCCACTCTCATTCGGACCCTTGCCAGTTGAGTCCTCTGATATGTACAGAAGATAACATTTTGTTGTTCCTCAGACAGTTAGCAGCACATCTGCAAGTACTTAAAACAGGGATAATCAATTGGACCTGATGGGGCTGACGTTAGGTAGTGACTGCAGACGCAATGGCTCAACAGAAACAAGAAATAAAATAAAATAAATCAACCAAACATAATAATGATATCAAGACACAAGCAAGAACAATATTTCTTTTAGAATATAATGAAAGTATCTGATTCAAAAGTTGAGCTAATCTCTGTTCAAGCATTTTATTCCCCCATTTGGCATGTAAAGGGTAACATATATGTTGAAATGTTTGTATGGATGTGTTGAATATATGTTTATAAATTATATATGTTGAAACACATATGTTGAAACATATATGTTTGTGTTCGGGCAGCTGTTGAATATACAGTATTATTTTATATTAATAGTGTTAAGTGTACATCTTAGACCTTTCAGTGTATTGTTAGCGTTTGTTTAGCATATATCTTAGTGTATATCTTAGATCCTTACATACTGTTTCTTTTTATACTTTATATTTTTGCTTTTTGGGTGTAACTGGGAACTTGAGTACACAATTTCGTTCCACCTCATGTACCACAAGTGATGCGAATGACAATAAAGAACCTTGAAATTAGGCATGGACCTGGTTCTGGTGTATCCCTTTTTACTAAAGCCCCTTTCATAAGACAGCTCAGTCCGGCTCTGATGCGTGTTCGGTCCTCCAACGAGCGTTCAGAAAAAACACGAAGGCGCATTGGCGAGTTAATTTTACTCGTCTCTGATGCGCCGCTGAGCCGCCACTAGAGGTAGTGTCAGGGGCGCATCCGAGCCGGGCAGACCCACTTGTGAATGAAACCCGCGGATCCGCGCTCAGAATACAGATGACATCAGTGTGCGACCGCAGGATTAATCAACAGGCAGATTTATTAACAAGGGAATATTAAAAATGACACGAAACGACTTGTAAAAGTTAGTTTAGCTTTTTTTTTTCCTCTCTCTTTGAGCAGCGGAGGAGGTGCTGTCTGTGCGTGCGCGCTGATCAGTGCAGCCAGCTGTACATTTATTACTGAGGAAATATTAAAAATGACCCGACACGACTACTTGTAAACGTCTGACGTCTGTCCCACAATAAATACGTCGCAGTCCAGTTCAGCTCAGCTCCACGCCTCTTTTGGAGCCGCGCTGCGGTTCATATATGAACACGTTTATGTGAGCGGGACCTGCCCGCATTCAACTGTGGTTTTATGAATGACCGGGAGAGGATTAAAGCCGGACTGGTCTGTGTGGGAATTGCGCGGATCTGACTTATGCAAGGAGCTTAAGATGACAAAGACAGTATGGGTTTTTCTCTAGTCATGTAAAGGGCAAATTAGTTATCCCCTCCCCCACCTGATGCTGGAATCCATCAGTCAACTGTGTATGGCAGTGAAACAACGAATATCCCCAACTTAAGTTGACTGATGTTTTGCTTCCAAAAGCATGCACTAACATGTCGTCCATCACTGATTTAAGGCATTTGTTTTGAAACTGACATTTTCATTAAGACTTTGAGATTTGCTACAAATATTGTTAGAACAAGCACTCAACTGCAGGCTTGTCTAATTACCTGTTAATTAACTTGTTAATATTTGCTTGTTAGGCCTCTATATTACAAAGAGCAAAATGACTTGGAAGGAACAGTTTTCAGCAAAATTAGAGCAATTACTTTAGAACAATGGCAACGTTTAGCTGATGGTTATTCTTCTTTTTTGTTTGAGTTGTTTAGATTTGTATATAACTGTTTAAAAATCATACTATTTTGTAAAAAAAAAAATATGTTGACTATTTTTGTGTTGTTTTCACCTCACCCTGATTTTAAATTAAATCTCAATACTTGAAAGTGGAATTTAAAATTGGACTTTGATCTTGAAAATACAAATAGCTGACACATCAGGGTCATAAAATCTTGGAATATTTAACATATTATAAACAGAGTGACTGTGAACACATTTGTTTGTATTTTTTTCAATGTTTTATTTTTAATAATGCATCAAAATTGAATTAAATACACTCCACTATAATGTGCAATAACTTTGTTCTCTAGACTCTTATACTTACTATTTAATCAGTTAATGTTCATATATAAAAGCAACTAGATAATTCAATAACTTATTTTGCTTTAAATCTTATTATTACACTTGTCTTTTTTATGTATTTTTTTTTCTCAGTGTGATCAAGCTGTTATGATGTAATTGGCACATAGCAATCAATGACTGACCTATACTGCAACACCTTCACAATCTGTTTTACAAAAACTAGTCCTCACATGCATTCATATCCAAAGAAAGCAAAACAAAAAGTCCCTATTACTCTAAAGATCATCTAATCAGAGTGTAATTATATGTATGTGATACTAAACAACTTCAACAATAATATTTATTTGCAGGAAGTTCAACAAATGAAATAAAACATGTTTAATAAAATAATTAATTAACCATGTGTTTCTGTAAGTGTGATGTCTGAAATTAGTCGAGTTATTTGATTCGTCCTCCTCAAACGCAAATGTTCTAAGAGCTCCTCATCACTGGAGGCGAACTGACCTCTAATATCAAAAGGGGTAGGGGTTAAAAGCAAATGATGAGACTTGGAAAAAAAAGGATAGAAAAGGGGGGGGGGGGGCATTTGCAAATACTGTTCTTGTCGTATAATGAAGCCATATGGTGGCACAAATCTGGAGTCTCTGAAGTATTTTTTACAAGCTTTACTTCTTACCAGCTACATCTGTAAAGTCCCTGAAAACATTTTGGTGACCTTCAACTATAATTATCTTCTATGTCCCCCATTGATTGGTATTCCATGGGTGGGATTTTTGTCTATGAGATATTTTCACCAGCATTAGGTGCATGGCAGATCACTGCAAAGTTACTAAAGCATTGTCTTTCGCTTTGATGAAGGAAAAGGGGAAAACTTAACAACTTCTCTATGATCTTTGCTTTTGGAGTTCTGGCATTAAGTCTGCACTGAAGAAAGACAGAATGTCTAGTGCTTAAAGAACAAATGCCGCTTTGGTTTTAAAAACAGCACTTCAAATCATCTTGACAAACTCCAGAGTGCTCGCGCATTCTTTTTGCCTCATCTAATAAAAGCAAGAACCACATCTTTTGAAGAAGTGCTGTTTTCAAGTGTTCTTCTTAAGACTTGGAAAATAGAGGGTTTTGGTCTAAGAAAGCATACAGATTAAATCAAAGTGAGCTGAAGTTGTAATTGGGCCCCAACAAACAGGCCTTCTGGTAATCTACCTCACATCACTTGAACATGAATCGCCCAAGGATAGTTTGTGGCATTCCTGATAATCGTAAAGGACGGCTGTTTCCCCCCCACTATTCCTTATCAGCCTTATTCGCAAACCAATTACGGTGATTTTAATCATACTGTATTACAAGTGATTAACCCTTTAGTGCATTTAATTAACCTTTGCAACCACTGATTCTCATCGGGCATAGCTTCATGCTATTTTTTTTCCGTGACACAGGCTTTAAATAAGCACATTTTAAACTGGTGGGAAATGTAACATTTAAAGTGGGAGGATTCACTTGTCATTTGCTTAAGGCGACATAAAAATTAGATATGCTGTCGATGTAACATCACTAAGGGTGGCTCTTGGTAAGTATATCCACTGAGAAAACATTTTGTATTATTGTTTTCAGTTGCTGGTATCAAACTATGAGAAGATTGTGCACATAAAAACTGTTTTCAGTTAGATGATTGAATAAATATACCTTGAAAATAATGAGATACAAACATAGCCGGAAGATTTGGAAGAATGTTTACTAATCAAATATTCATAGATTTTGAAATTATCAGCACAAAAATACTACACTCTGATCAGCAACATAAGTGAAAATCAATTTAAGTCTGTGATGCATTAAATTCGCAAGGGATAATAATTCAGAATTGTTGAACACAAACTGAATATTTCTGCATCTGCTCTGGAAGTCATTACGTGTAAGAAGGGGAAAATCATACTGACAACTTGACAGTGTGTCGTATAAACACATTATGGATTAAATCTTCAGTACCAGGGGCATGTGGTAGGCTTATGTATGATGCAGCATGGCAGGGCATAGCTTTTAACTAGGGTTTCAAATAAAAGGTGGATGAGAGAAATGACGATCAGCTCTGTGTGGGTGTCTCCACAAATTAGCCTAAGTACTACACTTTACTGGATCAACAGTCATTTACAACAACTATTCTATGAGAAATGCTTGCTGCGTGTCACACAAAAAATATACTGTGAGTAAAAAAAAGCACAATACAACCAGAAATGTAGAACACATTGAGCAACATGAAGCTGAAGACACAAACAAAGGGAGAGCACCGTGTGAAATAAATAATGTTATAAACATATTATTGATGCAATATTGTGAAATTGACCTAGAAATGGATGAGTGGCAGTTATAATAAATATGATCAAAAGTAGAACAGAAAAAACAAACCAGTGCAACGACAACAAACACATCTAAAATAAATCCTTAAGAAAATACATTTTCTATATATCTATCTATATATATCTATATATATCTATATATATATA
>JBBPBX010034302.1:0-18145 GCA_038048925.1 Garcialebias charrua
ATTTTTTTTATATCCATGGTTGATGCGCCTTTAAATAACTTGTAAGCAAAATGTGTGATCGGCTGCCAACTACCATAGGCATTTGTTTACTTAAAAAACAGCCGAAGTGCCTGAAAACAGGCCAGTAATGATGGTGTCGGTGGAAAAACTGTGCAGGTTGGAGAAGTCTGTCAATTTTGATGTATTGGAATATATTTCTCAGATTTGTTGAGGAAAGTATACAGATAAATGGAGTGTATATACCTACATTTGAGAAATACTTTTGAGTATATCTAGAAAACTACTGGAGTAAACTCAAACTGCATTTAATGCATTAATATTTATGTTCTGAGTCCATAGTTTACAACATGTCCCTTTAAAGTGCACAAAATGTGAGTCCACCGTGTCATTATGATGCCTGACATTTACTTTTTCTAATTGAGAGCCTAAATTTAAGGTCACAACGGATCTGTTTGTGACGTAACTGGACATTTTATAATCCACGTTCTACTTTATTTGACAGCCGCATAGAAAGAATGAACAGCTTTGTTGTGCTAATGCTGAAAGGAGTGAAGAAACTGCATTCCCACATTCAGACACCTGCTGCACTCAGTGGGGTTCAGCAGAATTAACTGAAAAATTATTTCTGCTCTCTGATCAGCTGTTTAGTTTGTTGTTTACGTCAAATTATGAGCGGGTTTTAACCAGAAGTGCAGCTAATAAGTCTGAAACGAAGCTGCTTGTTTTCTAGCAACTGAAATAAACAGAGATAATTTGTTTTGGCATCTGAAATTTGTTTTTGAGATGGTTTTATTTGTGTTTTAGTTGGTTGGTTTTATGCTGCTGCTCTTCCTGTACCCTTATAAACAGTTATTGCCGTGCTGTTAACCAACAGGTCAACAAGCGACACAATGAGATTTTGAAGGTAAGAAAACCTTGAACAAAAAATCCAGTTTTATAGTAATAAAACAAAAATAAAAATATGATTTTAGTTAAAAAAAGGCAGTTAATATTACTTTTACTGTCAAATAAACATTACATTTTACCTACCAGCGCTTAATTTATGTGTACAATAAAGTTATAATAATACTTAGTACAAAACGTAATGCACAAACATAGAAGAGAACTCACGTAAACATGTTGAGTCTGTTTAAAATCAGTTTATCCAGTAGTCAAATTTTAAACCACTACCTGATCAGCTTTTTAAAACCAAGGGTGTTATTATTTACCCCCAAGTATTGAAAACAAATTAAAATTTTGTGTCAACTAAAACATCAGAGGTATTTAACCATTTTATTTAGATTATTATTATTTATTTATTTTGGTCAAGATTTGAAAGTACCGTAATTTTGGAACTATTGAGCGCACCCGAATATAAGCTGCACCCACTAAATTAATAATAATAATAATAATTTTGTACAGACATAGACCTCTCTTGTCTATGAGCTGTGGGTGTCCATGTTGTAACATGAGATATTTAAAAATAAAGATTTTTTATAACTTTTAATTAAATACAGACCAGTAACACACAAATAGGTACAGTAAATGTTTTTTTCTTCTTCTTCTAAGTAATGCCTGTAACACGGCTGGTTAAAAATATATAAATAAATAAATATAGTAGCTTTCCAGGAAGTCATTTAACACAATATTCATCTTCCTCCTTATAAGATTTTTTTAACCCAGCTCCACTCTCATGATCTACTGGAAAAACTGGGCATGCGGTCAGTTTTGGTCAATAATTTCTCTTTGCCAGTCGTCCAAGCCTCCCAGTGAGTTTCGAGTCCACATTAATTCACGATTCACACTTATTTTGAGTGGCTTCAAATACTTTGTTATGCCCACAGAAAGGGGGGAGAGAACGGAGGGCTCCTCCTTTCCCATTTCATTGGTCCACTGTGGCCTGTTCTGCAAGTTTATTGGTCAGACATCTTTAGGGATGCACGATATTGGATTTTTGTTCCAATATCCGATATGCCAATATGTTAAAACTTGTTTGTCCGATAACCAATGCCGATACTGATATTTTATATATGTTCCTTTGCCAGAACATAGCCCTCTTATTTAGGATTATTTGCTGCAAAAATTCTGCAACAGCTGTAAGAGCTGGTGACATATATTCAGTAACAGCCATATGATATGCATAGCACTTTAACTTATATTAAATGAAAAGTGTTAAATGTTATTTATTAGCATTAGTCACCTACGATGCTGTCTCACTTGTGGAGGCTTGTTCCAGGTTCCTAGCTGCAGTGTGGGATCCTCTGCACTCCTGTGCATGAAGGACAGACTTTTTAAGATCAAAGTTTTTGTCTATCCATTCATTCATTCATTCAACCTTTATTTATACAGGCTAGCCTCTATCCATTGTGCCGTAAGACTAATCAAGCTAACGAGGCTAACACAACGTCCAAATGTCTGTGGTAAAACTCACCCAACAAGTCGTGCTATCGGCACGGATAAAAAAAAGAGTTTGTGTTAACCACAGGCATAACACAAACTCCTTTTTTTTTAAATCCAATAAAAGACAAACGTAAAATAAGTTCAACCAAGTGAGGATCGAACCCGAGTCGAGATAAAGTTTGGAGTGGCAACCCGACGCGCTTCCAGTGAACCACCAAGGCGTGTTGCTCTTTCCTGGTCCACTTTTCCTTTAAACGAACCGCCCCTCATAAAATCCTGGCTATGCCCATGCATCCTCACCAACAAAAAATAAAACTTGCACACTGCCGATATTTTGAATTTTCTTCTCCGCCGTGAGGTCAGGTAGGCGCACGTGACGTTATTGCGTTTTGTTGCCGCTGAAGGCAAAAACAGCGCCTTTTATATCGGCAAGTTATTTTAATGGAATGGCTGATGTCCAATATTGAACTTTAATGCTAATATCGGCCAATACCGATAACAAGCAGATAATATTCTGCATCCCTAGATTTCTTTTTAACCTTTATTTATACAGGTAGTCTCACTGAGTCACGAGGACTCCCCCCAAGAGAGATGTGTATTGAGCAGCTCTGTGAGCACCCAGGTGTGACGAGGCTAAATGTTTTTGGTAGCATGAAGTTCATTATCCTGTCCAAAAATATAAATAAGTAAAAAATTACATAATTTAGCTAAAGCATTGTTTAGCTGTGGTGCTCAAAGTGTGTCAAAAAAGTAGTGGCTTATAATCTGGAAATTACGGTATATGTACCATTATTACTTCTTCTCTGCCAATCTGCTCTTTGAAAAGTAATTTTAAAAGTCTGACTAACTGATGTTAGTAGTTAATTGTGGATTAGTATTCATAGTAAACCTGCAGCATCAGGCTGCATTTATTCCACCTGCTAACATGCTAACAGTTGCAGTTTGTTGCTAATGTTTGTTTTAAAGGAATACCACGAAAACGAGAGACACATGTTACGGTACTTCTCTGATAAACAAGCCAAAACTGAATGACCTATTTACTGGACAAAACAGCCAACCATGTAACGCTTTCTGTTTTTTTCCAAATAAGTACAAAAGTTTAGAGGCCATCGTCTACAACTAAACATCAAATTGGAGCAACAAGTCAGATAACGAAGGGAGGGATAAAATAAAATAAAAAAAACGCGTCCTGACTGTCATCTTGTTTCAACTCATTTAATTTTAACTTTCTGACACCGTGCACACATTGAAACCAGTAGCGGCTCCATGACTGCTCGAGCATGCAGTGTACGCTGTAGTGTTTGGGTTATTTCACTTGTCCAGGCTTTCTTCAACAACTGTTGTTATCTTTTCTTTATGTGCATCAGTGCGATGAAGGCAGTGTTTGCTACACGCAATTTCACTTGTTTCGGCATTTACGACGGAGTAAATCAATGCACTGGGAGGACTCTCTCCCACCTCGGTTGCAGATTTCACACCGTTGGTGTAAACTCACTGATGTTCTCCCAAACAACGGAAAAAAAAAACAACGGATGCCAACAGCGGAAACGCAACTGCCTGAAACGTCGTCTGCCGAAAGTGGGGGAAACCAAAAGACGACGAGGATGCAGGCTGGAGGCGAGCGTAATCTGAAACAGTGAAGGTTAAAAGCGAACCGTTAAAATCGGTTTAATTTCCTCCCTCTTCACCTCGCTCACTATTACGCTCACGAGCTTCACGTTTTCCAGCAGCGGGACATGACGGCGGTGCTGCAGGGACAGCAGGTCAGGAGGCGTCCCTGTTGCCTCATCTTATTTGTGCCTTCACTGACCCCCCCGTGCTTCAAACACACCAGCAGAGTGCATGTTCCCCAGAGCCGAGTGAGATGGTGTTCCATCTGGTGACCTTTAGCAGAGAGGTGAGGCGGCTGGGGCAGCTGCAGGGCAGGCCGTTACTGCTGGCTGCCTTACATTTACCTCCTGCTCTGCTGTGATGGAGACTGTGATGAAAGCTCCATCAGTCAGCGCCAGATCGCCATTTGCAAAGATTTACTTCACTCCAACTGCATCAGTCTTGGAGTCGAAACATTAACAATAATAATTAAGAAATAACAATAATTAAGAATTTAAAAAAATGCCAACACTCCAGTGAACTCTCAATTTACCGATCGATCTACGTTCCCACCCTCATCTATGGTCATGAGCTTTGGGTTATGACCGAAAGAACAAGATCTCGGATACAAGCGGCTGAAATGAGTTTTCTCCGCAGGGTGGCTGGACTCTCCCTTAGAGATAGGGTGAGAAGCTCAGTCATCCGGGAGGGACTCGGAGTAGAGCCGCTGCTTCTCCACATCGAGAGGAGCCAGTTGAGGTGGCTCGGGCATCTGGTTAGGATGCCTCCTGGACGCCTCCCTGGTGAGGTGTTCCGGGCATGTCCCACCGGGAGGAGACCCAGAGGAAGACCCAGGACGCGCTGGAGGGACTATGTTTCTCGGCTGGCCTGGGAACGCCTTGGGATTCCCCCGGAGGAGCTGCTCCAAGTGGCTGGGGAGAGGGAAGTCTGGGCCTCCCTACTTAGGCTGCTACCCCCGCGACCCGACCCCGGATAAGCGGAAGAAGATGGATGGATGGATGGATGGAGGGGCCAACACTCAAAGATGCTGCTTTATTCTTGGATCTATTGGATTAAGTCCTATTCACACGGGATTAGTTTTACCTAGGGACCACATGCTATTTGTAATAATTACAAAGAGTGTCTCACTCCTTTGCACTCCTTCACACACCTTCACACACCTTCCCACACCTTCCCACACCTTCGCACTCCTTCGCACTCCGGTGGCAAGGGTGGATGAGATTCGCCCGGAGTTCCTTAGGGCTCTGGATGTTGTAGGGTTGTGTTGGCTTACGCGACTCTGCAATATTAATAATAATAATAATAATGTATTTTTCCTGTCATCTGCGTATGTTTCCCATACACAGACGTGCGTGGACATCGGGGGCAGTTCCCTTGGATTGGCAGACTCGGGTGGTGGTTCCCCTATTCAAAAAGGGGGACCGTAGGGTGTGTTCCAACTATAGGGGGATCACACTCTTAAGCCTCCCTGGTAAGGTCTATTCAGGGGTTCTGGAGAGGAGGGTCCGTCGGATAGTCGAACCTCGGATTCAGGAGGAGCAGTGTGGTTTTCGTCCTGGTCGTGGAACACTGGACCAGCTCTACACCCTCAACAGGGTCCTGGAGGGTGCGTGGGAGTTTGCCCAACCAGTTTACATGTGCTTTGTGGACTTGGAGAAGGCATTCGACCGCGTCCCTCGGGGGGTTCTGTGGGGGGTACTCCGGGAGTATGGGGTACCAGGCCCTTTGATAAGGGCTGTTAGGTCCCTGTACGACCGGTGTCAGAGCTTGGTCCGCATTGCCGGCAGTAAGTCAGGCTCGTTTCCGGTGAGAGTTGGACTCCGCCAAGGTTGCCCTTTGTCACCGATTCTGTTCATAACTTTTATGGACAGAATTTCTAGGCGCAGCCAAGGTGTTGAGAGGATCCGTTTTGGTGACCTTAGAATCGCTTCTCTGTTTTTTGCAGATGATGTGGTCCTACTGGCTTCATCAGTTCGTGATTTACAACTTTCACTGGAGCGGTTTGCAGCCGAGTGTGATGCGGCCGGGATGAGGATCAGTTCCTCCAAATCCGAGGCCATGGTCTTGAGCCGGAAAAGGGTAGCATGCCCTCTCCGGGTCGGGGAGGAGGTCCTGCCCCAAGTGGAGGAGTTTAAGTATCTCGGGATCTTGTTCACGAATGAGGGAAAACTGGAGCGTGAGATCGATAGGCGGATAGGTGCAGCGTCCGCAGTGAAGCGGGCGCTGTACCGGTCTGTCGTGGTGAAGAGAGAGCTGAGTCAAAAGGCAAAGCTCTCAATTTACCGATCGATCTACGTTCCCACCCTCATCTATGGTCATGAGCTTTGGGTTATGACCGAAAGAACAAGATCTCGGATACAAGCGGCTGAAATGAGTTTTCTCCGCAGGGTGGCTGGACTCTCCCTTAGAGATAGGGTGAGAAGCTCAGTCATCCGGGAGGGACTCGGAGTAGAGCCGCTGCTTCTCCACATCGAGAGGAGCCAGTTGAGGTGGCTCGGGCATCTGGTTAGGATGCCTCCTGGACGCCTCCCTGGTGAGGTGTTCCGGGCATGTCCCACCGGGAGGAGACCCAGAGGAAGACCCAGGACGCGCTGGAGGGACTATGTTTCTCGGCTGGCCTGGGAACGCCTTGGGATTCCCCCGGAGGAGCTGCTCCAAGTGGCTGGGGAGAGGGAAGTCTGGGCCTCCCTACTTAGGCTGCTACCCCCGCGACCCGACCCCGGATAAGCGGAAGAAGATGGATGGATGGATGGATGGACAAAGAGTGTCTGTGTTGTTAATCCCATGCAAATCGGCCATGTCCATAATTTGTAAAGTAACAAACTACCTACTATATTTTGCTTAACGCCAAGCTCCTGTGATAATACTAATGCAATGCGAATAGGCATCTCTGTGATTTGGACATAAATGAGCAAGATCCAATACGGAATATATTTTGTTGTTGTTGTTTAAACAAAATCATTTGGAAAAATATAGAACAAGGCTATTTTAAATGAATGCGCTGCTCGCTTCAGCTATTTTTAAAATTATTTATGTATTTTTATTTTTTGCTTCGGCTTTTACTGCCTTCTACTTCCTTCACCACAGATGATGGAAGGTGCGGATACACATCAACTGACCCTTCTATCCATCCATTTTATTTACCTGCTTCTTCCTTTTCGGGTAGCGGGAATTGCTGGTGCCCATGTCCAGCTATCACTGTGCAAGAGGCGGGGGACACCTGGACAGGTCGCAAGTCCATTTCAACTGGCGGGTCAGCGGACACGTGGCCGCTCACACGCACGGCCGGTGACCTGTCCATCTGAGATTAACACAACTTTTTTTTTTACCTCTTAAACCGGCCAGTCGGACCTGCCTCCCCCTCAACAAGTAGATTAACACAATTTTATATTGTGTTTTTCTTTAGTTTTCTTTGTGCTGATTCATAAAGCCACATCAAAGCCTGAGACCGTCCCCGCCCGCACATTATATGGACCCGCCCGGTCGTGACAACGCAGCGCGTTAACATTATATCTGGAAGATGTCTGTAAATTTCTGCTAAATCTCAGGCCTTGGTTATCCTGTGTGATTGCGCCACATAAAATGCAGCTGTTTGGGAGATTACACTTGTTCTTAGGTAAAACTAATCCCGTGCGAATAGGGTTTTAGACTGACAACATTATAATAATAAATAATAATAATTAATTCAATTTATAACGCACTTTTCATTACTGAAAATCTCAAAGTGCTACACATATATTGAATGCTACACACATTCATAAACCGGTGGCGGCAGACTACCATGCAAGGTGCTTTCCAGTCCTACCGGGAGCAACTCAGGGTTAAGTGTCTTGCCCAAGGACACAACGACACATGGTGCGGGTCCCGGGAGTCGAACCGCCAACTTTCCGATCGGGAGACGACTGCCATTACCACTACACCACGGCCGTCCCCCACATTACCGTCTAATAATAAGTCCTGAACCTAGAATAATTTTAAATTAATTTGGAAAGTGCATAAATTTCCCAAAAACCTCAGTAATAATTTAAAACATGCCTACATTGTGATGTATAAATGGCATCTGAAAAAAAAAGTTTTAAAAGATCTGGAGCTGTGACTTGCAGATGTCACACATGTGATTTTTGTATGAGTCTATATCAAAAAGAGACATGGAGAAAGAAGGGTTGGTTTCTAAATGCTTTGACATTTCAACAACTGTTTCCCTGTTGAACAGTTTGTGGTAAAATATGTGTAAAAAAAAATGCAACATTTAAACAGTAACAGGAGTCCAGTCCAGTCACATAAAGTCCACTTTAAATAAACTTTAAATGTGCTATACAGCTCCATTGAGTGCCAACAATCAGCTTTTTGGCCAAAATCCTATCAATATTTTAATTATTTTGCATATTTTGGTCCGCACTGTGCAGCATACCACTACCTAAAGTCAAAACACACTATTACAGATTGAGCTGCACAGTTTGGTTATAATTTGCATGATTTATTTAAAAGTTGCACAACTATAGGACATTGGGCCTCATGCAAGAACCGTTCGTACGCACAGATTTGTTCTTAAACTGTGCGTACGAGTGATTTAGGATCATTTGTGGCATTCAACAATGTTTTCGTATTCTAAGATTTTTTTCAGATACGAACAAAATTTACGTGTGGTCCAGACCTGTCGTATATTTTACGAGCAGCAGTCTGCTGTTATCCAGACAGATTTTCTCCACTAATAACTTTATACTTCGTTATTTAGAAAATATTTTGGGTTTTAAAAAATCACGCACCATAATTATTCTTGACAATAGGTTATTCTGTTTGAATTAGAATTATAATTTTAAGTTTAATTTGTCTGGTGTGTCGCAGGTGCTTTGATCCGCGGATCAAAGCACCTTCACCTGACGCATTCCCATTCCTCAATCGGAAGCAATACCACTCCATAAATGTCCAAATTATATCTGATTCGAAATATAACCTGCTAAATGTGGTTGCGCGATGGCCAGGAGGAGCGCATGACTCATTTGTGCTGCAAAACAGTTGGCACGCGTCTTGCGCAAGGTGCGCATGGAGATGGCTGGCTTGTTGGTAACTTTTTAATTTGTAATTGAGGATTTGGAATTATTCTCTGATCATTTACCTATAACTCACTATTTTCTGTTTGAATTAGAACCATAATATTAAATGCGACCCGACCCCGGATAAGCGGAAGAAAATGGATGGATGGATGGATATTAAATGCAACGACACAAATTGGTTAAATTGGTTAAATTAAAATAAAGCGGCTTCACACCCACCGCCGCGGCCCGGACGGGTCGCGGACGAGTACGCGGGTACTCGGGGGCCGCGGCGGGTCACGGCCGAGCAGGACCGCCACGCCGCTGGGTACAAAGTTCCGTGGGCCGGCCGCGTGCCGAGGATCGCCGAGCGCCCCACGTCGACCCCCGTGCGCCTCCCGCACGTCGCGCCCGGGCCCACCCCCCCGTGCCCCGGGGATGGTCCGTGCGCGCCGCACGTTTGAGTGGGTCCTCGGCTTTAAAGCAGATTCACAGCTGACGCTGCTAAAAATTACAGATTTATTTATTTAGTTAGTTAGTTATTTACTCTGAGAGCAGAACTTCAATCTCCGCACCAGTAAAGTTCTTCTTTATACTTCTCGCTGTCATCTTTATGAATGGACACTTCCTGCTCTCTGAGGCAGGAAACGTAGCCTTATATGGTGTTTTGAGGGGTGGGAATTATGTAAATGACCTCTCCGCGTGCACGAGCAGGTGGATAGAACAGGTGCAATTCATCATATTTGCGCAGCTCATTTACACACTTTTCCTGAGGATAGAAGAGTTTGTTGAATCTGACGTGGCATGTTCGTACGAACGCTTCGTACGAACAAAAGTAAGAGAAATTTAGGATAAAAATACGAACATGTTCTTGCATGAGGCCCAATAAATTTACCCAAAGTGTAACAAGAATGCTTCAACGTTTACTCACCATTTTCAAAACCACAAACAGACACTTAATTAGCAATGTTAAGTGTTTTATCACAAATAGTTTGATATTAATTCAGATTATGGCATTAAAATGTAAAGCACTTCTTATAGGTTGCCAGGAGCTTCAGATCAGTGGCTGTTGAACGCTGAGCTGTAGGGCATCCATTATGAAAGCAGTCTAGACTGCCATTACTCCAAATTCAATCAGACTTCAACTGATGCTTCTCCAAACTCGATTCAATCAATCAGATTTCCATAAACAAATTATGGTATGTAGAGTCTGAAAAACAAATAAATCCTGCTGCTGTTTGCAGGCACCAATGCACAGGTTGGACAGCTCGCAGGTGCTCAGCCACATCGGTGTGAACAGACCTCTTGTACAGAAGCAACATGGCGCTCTGAGACAATAATAAATTATGCCATTTGTTTAAGAACTGCAATCATAGTGAAAAAGGTGGTATATTTTATTGCATGTTGGGGATCAAGTGAAGACCCCGCCCCCCAGATCAATAAAGCATTAATCTACACACATCCATCAATCTGTCCATCTAGATGAGTAAGACAGCTTTTCTAATTTATTTATTTATTAAGATCTAAGAAAAAAGAAAAAAAAGCACAACAAAAGCAAGTCCAAATTTATTGTGAACAAGACAAAATAATCAATTGGGAGGTTTAGATCATTTCAGTTTCAGGTGAACAAACAAAAATATGAGACATGGTCTTATTTTAATGCACCACTAACAGAAAAATAAGCTTTTTTAATCACATTTGAAAATAAACAATGTTTGTTCCTGTTGCTGTTAATCAATAGTTAGAAGAGAGTTCAAATTAGACTTATTTAAAAGCGTATTGCATCAGCTCAACATTTAATATCTTTAAAGCGGATCACAACGTTAATTACTATGTAATCCATAATATAATGATAAGTTGTCCCTCTAGTTACTATAAAACTGTACAAACTTTACAAATATAAATAAATATGCTGCTTGAAATGTAATTTTCTATGCGTTCAGCTATTGAGAAGACTCCAGCGTGGGAGCATGCTCCTGCAGACATATCGCCACATTTTGTGTAGCTGGTTTTAATGAAAGGAGCGGTTTATTTTCAAAGTAAAAGTCAAGATGCTGAAAATGAGCTAAAAGGCAGTTAGTTTAATCGTTAATCTGGAGAAGTAAATGTTCTGCACTCACTGCAGCGTGACTGTAATGAAGGAGATCGGCCAGTTGTTGAAAACTAATTCAGCAGCTGTGAGGTGTTTTGTGTGCATTTCTTACCATTTAGTTGTCGGTTGTCTTTTTGCAAAAGAGAGCAATAATGGTCTTTTATTGTTGACTGGTGCTGCCAGGAGATTTTACACATTTCCTGTTTATCTTCCTCATCATGTTGAAGGCTCCGGCTTTACACTGCACGCGGCTCCGCCCCGCTCCGGTCCGCAGGTCGCAGCTGAGCGAGTCCAAAGCCCACTGCCTCCGCTCCGCTCAGGTCCGCCTGGATGCGCCGCTCCGAGACACGTGCGAGATCGCGCGATAAATCAAGTGATAAATAAGTAAGTCAGAACAAAACAATTCATTCGGTGGAAAGAAGGAGAACAACTGTAGAGAGACTGCTGCCTTGATCTTCTCTCGTAAATGAGCTACATGGTTTGAGCAACAGGAAGTGATGTTTACATTTCAGAATAAAATACTTTTTTATTTATTTATTTTTGTATTGCGTTATTAGGTGTAGTCATAGTCATAAATATAATAGTTTAGTCATAGAATAGTCATAAATGATAGTTTGACAGCATTTTTGTACAAATAAATCCGTATAGAGCTAGGATTAGTCCGCCCGTGGTGATTTTATTTTGTAAATACGGAAGTTGTGCTCGTTCCTTTTCCTGTTGGTGCGACGTAATCTTCAAAAGTTGACTCCGGCACAGCTCCGTCATCCGGCAGAAATAGAAAATTTTCTAATTTTGACGGACTGCCGTCCGCTCTCCGCAGCTCGCCGCCGCCGTGCGGAGCCAGTGTAAATTCTGTCATTGATTATAATGGGTGCGTATTTGCTGCGGAGGTCGGACCGGAGCGGGGCGGAGCCGTAACGCATGTGGTGTAACCCCGGCTTAATCACCTTTTCTTACTTTTGACTGCACCAGAACTCTTTGTTGGCAGACTGCTGACCCGCTCATATTTCCTTTAAGAAGAAGAACTAAAATGGGAAAAGCAGTCTTTAGATGAGTTTCTCCACCGTAGAACCAGCTGACTGTCTGGTTCTGGATCTAAGACGCAGTAGAGTAGCATTTGGGCCCAAAAATCTGATCCAACCCGGCCCTAGCCCATAGCCATCATTTTTGAACCCCACCCAACCAGACAAAGTAACAGTAATTACAGGTCTGAAGCAGACCCCCCCGACATTTTTAATTAAGCTTTGACTGCTTCTAGTTATTAAAAGTTGGCAGATGCAATCGTCCGAATAAAAGTGGCAGAAAATTGGAGATGAGGGTGTGTTTGTCCTTTCATGGCTGACAAAGTGCACTAAATCCCTGCTTCTGCCTGCATTCTGCATTATTCAGACATGGACCCAGCTCTGACATGTCTGCTTTGGGATCGCACCTGTTCGGGTCGTCGGCTGTGAGTCCACTGAGTGCAGCGGCTTAATGAACGTCCATTTGGGTGATGGATCACTTCCTGGCAGTATAGTTCCATCTGAAGCTTAACTTACCTTTATTTTACCTCTTTCAAGGCTGGTCAGCTCATGGTCAAATGGCCACATGCAGTTAGTGATTGTTTGGCAAGCCATGTTGCCATATAATTGGAAAGTATGGCAAGCCACGTTACCATATAATTTTAAATTATGGCAAGCCATGTTGCCATATATTTAGATTTGTATGACAAGCCAAGTTACCGTATAATTGGATTGTATGACAAGCCATGTGCCATATAATTGGATCGCCAGACGTTCACGTCCACTGACGCAATCAAAAGCCTGACACCGATGCAGCCCGCCCATTCAGCACATTTTACAGCCCAGCGTGGCTCAAATTCGGGTCGGTCCGGGCTTCGGTCCGGGCTTCGGTCCGGGCTTCGGTCCGGGCTTCAGTCCGGGCTTCAGTCCGGGCTTTGGTCCGGGCTTCAGGCCGGGCTTCAGGTCCAGGTTAGAAATGACAGCTAGATCGACCAGTGAGTTTTTCTGTGACTCGTGTCGATCTTTAGAAACATAGGAGCTGAAAGCCGATGTGCAATGTAAATTTATTTTAGTCAATATGTATTTTTTTTAAACAAAAATTATAATAATTTCTTGACTTGCGTAAAAATATCAGTATTACCCATTAGGGCTTGTATGCACAAAAATAAATTATTCTAGAAGAACCTTCTTGCTTTAAAACAATCAGTCATGGCTACAGTAAGCTGTTGTTAGCACCTTACCATTTTAAACATGACGTCATGAAAAGCTAAATATCCCACGAACCACTGGACAGATTTTAATGATTAGATTTACATTGTATTTATATTTACAACTGATTAAACTGGTTCAAGACGGCCACCACAGTTAATCAACTTTAGCAAAGAGGAAAATAGTTAAAACTTCAGTTTTTTTTTTTCTAAAACGATATGGAGCTAAACTTTGGCTGTTGATAGCTGAACTTGATCACTAACACATAATTAAGCATTCCTTTAAGAATTGTTGCTAATATTTTATTTTATTTTAATTTTAAATTGACTCTTAATATGTCCAAATTAATTTTTACTTGCAGGCTTTTTGTTTTAAATGGATTTTCAGCTTTTATTACCAATAACCTTATAATGACTTCGCTTTACTAATTATTTTTATTGGATTTTTGAAAGTATTTATTTATTTATTCTTTAATTTCTATTTTGTGTCTGTTTTATGAAGCTCTTTGAGTTTACTTTTGTTTAAAAAAAATTACAACTTCAGCTGAGGTGAAATTATTGTAAAATGGTGAATAAATATAAACATAGAAAGGTAAAGAACGTGATGGACGGATATTTAACCATTTTTTAAAAACAATTTTTAGCCTTTAACATACTTCATAACCTTTCCGGCTCATTATTAAAAATACTTGTTTTATTGACATTTTCAATGATATTTTCTCTAAACAATTACTACCACTCTATATATTTAATGCCTTCTAATTTATTTTTTTGCCTTTACATGTATGAAATATGTGAACAGCTTGAATAATTCATGGTGTGGCTTGAAAAAATAAAAGTCCTGTCTGACCTCTGCTGCATTACAAATGTGGGCTCAGGTGTCAAGCACCATATTCAATATTAGCCAGAGCATTAGCTGACATCCTCCAAAAACCAAGGGCTCAAAGCTTTAAATCAGCGCTGCAACCTGACCTGTAAACACAAAATGTGACTTCGCTCTGCTGGTTAGGAGCAACAGATCATCCTGGCTTAACTTAGACAAATAACTCCCCCTCATTCGCTCTATCTGCTTCAGGCAGCTTTAGTCAATATCCAGTTCTTCTGTTCCCACTTCTTCCTCCATCATGCTCAGCCCTTTTCTGTCATTGTTCTCGGCTCCCCTCTTCATCAGAGAGCTGCTGGCTGTATCGATGAGCAGCTCTCTGATGAGTGTGAATACTTTGACAAATTATCTGCCACAAGTGATCCAAATCCTGTCGTTTTTTTTCACGTTTCCGTTAGTAAAAGTGGTAATCAGGCTCCCACTCCACATGAGTGACCTAGCTTTTTGCCACTTCGCTGTATTTTATCCCCAAAATGAATAAATTAGTGTCATTCTCGGTGGTTTCTGCAAAAAGCCGACGCTGACCGCTGCCATCTATCAGCTGCAGCCTGTCCAGCCCGACACAAACGCAGAAGCACCGATGCACTAACGCGTCAGCATAATGAAATTAGACAGCGCAGTTAGTGACGACGCTTTGTCCTTGTTCATTTGTGGCACCGTTCCCGCCCCACACGGCCTGCTCAGCCCTGCCAGAGCCAAGGGATCAGGATATTGCTAATCGCTCACAATAGAGGGATTAGCAGGCCAGAACAATGAGGTCTAAATGTCAGAGCCCAGCACCCGCCCTTCTTTCAGACAACAGTCAATGAGCAACAGGTTGTTGGAAAGAACACAAGATCGGCCAACAGTAGTCTGACCTGCAATTTACACAGAAATATAAAGATAATCTTATACATTTGGTACGTTTAACAAAGGGGCTAATGTTTGCTAAAGGGACGGCTGTGGCTGAGTGATCAGAGCAGTTGTCCTCCAATGCGAGAGTTGGGTTCCACCAGCAGTCACATGTCGACGTGTTCCTGGGCAAGACACTGAACCCCTCATTGCCTCCTATGTGTGTCCCATCGGTGTTTGAATGTGATAAAGCACTGATTCATCTTTGTAGATTTATAGTAGAGTGCTGTGTGAATGGGTAAATGAGGCATATTGTGTTGTAAAGAGCTTTGAGTATGTTGACATGATAGAAAGATTCAGTTCAATTCAATTCAAAAATACTTTATTACCGTAATCCCAAAGGGAAATTAATTGTTGTTGTAGCACATCGTCCTGGTTTCATTAGAGTTGTTCTAGATGCTGAGGGTTTTGGGCATGAAGGATTTCTTGTAGCAGTCCGTCCCACAGCAGATCCAAAGAAACAGGCTGCTGATGCCAATCCGTCCACCCAGACCCTGCAGGCATCTTGTCCTCTTGGCAACAGGACTGCCTGGATTCTGGCAGAACTCCTCCCCGAGCAATGGCCATTTCTTGCAGCAGGCTGCCGAGACCCTCGTCACTGCAGACTTAATTGCAAGTGCCAGGGGACAATCTCAGTCCTCTTGCTGTTTTAAGCTGTGTTCAGGCACTCGAGCACAGCCTCCATGTAGACGGTAATGCATCCATGGCACCTCCTTTTCAACTCATTTGGGATTTGGGGCTGTAGTTGAGGTTTTATTTAGGCTTTTGAGATGTTAATCAACAGCTCCCAGTTGTAGAAAACCACCTTGTTGTTATGGTTAGGCATCATAACAAATGTCCAAATGTGAAAAAGTTTTCAGTAAAAATCCTTCCAGCAGCACAGCATCTGATACCAGAGGCAGTATCTAATCATCCAAAAAAAGTGATTTACATCCAGAAAAATGCGTAATTAAAGTTTTCAAAAGCAAAATATCAGAATGAATGTAAGAGAGCTACTCCAACATGCAGCCACCTTGAGCGGCGCAAATGCAGATGCAGTCTGTTTACCATTTACCATAAAGCAAAGCAGAAGAAGCTTCCATCCGGAGTTTAACGAACCAAACGTTTTACTTTAACCTCAACATGCAAAGTGCAAAGACCTCAAATCATCCTTCATTTTGTTGTATTTTCCAAACCAAGAAGCGATTGATTGTGATGTTTTAAAGTGGTGTTATTTAACATTTCTCCAGGTTTTCTGAAGGTCTTTCCAAACTTTTCTAAATACAAATGCACTTTACTGGTCTTTTTGCTTATTTTCAGTCCAATACAAGATTATTTTTATGCATTTTTTAAAATTTCAAATACTTTACTCTGATCAAGAACTTATTCAGACAAAACAAAAGCTCCTAAACAAACAAACAAAACAAAAAGATCAGTGTCGTTTCAACAAAACAAAATTACTCTGTAAAGAACAAAATTTAAATTGTCTCTGCTGGCACTTTGATGCCAGTCTACCATAAAAACATAATTTGTTCTTTATTTCTTTAGTTGAATAAAAACAAAATAAATAAATGATGATGCAGTTTAACAGAAAATGTATTTCAGCTCAAACAACGTGATTGTTTAAAAGCTACAAACTAAACAGAGTAGATGATCTGAAGGATGTTGCATCTCTCAGGTCTTGTGTCAGGTCTCTGCTGAGTGAATTTATAAAGACACGACTTAATCGTATTTAGCTATATCTTTTAGATCTGAAACCTCTTTGGTCCTCCAGTTTCTTTTGAAGTCTAAAACACATCGTTCAATACAAACATAACCAGGACATGATAATAAAAGCAGCCAAAGCACAAATAAAATGTTAAAAGTCATCGAGTAAGCTTTAAAAGCTATTGATCCAGAATACTTTTAAAAGAATGAAAGAAAATTAAATAAAAAAAATGAAAAAGTTTAAATATTTGGCACAGTACAGTACTGTTAACAGAATTTTATGAAAAATTGTCAGAGTAGCCCAAAACAGAGACAAGGGGTCAACAAACAAAAGGAACTAGCTTTATGTCAGAAACATGCTATTTGTTTGTTTTTGTTTAGTTGTTTGTTTGTTTTTGTAAATATAAACTGAAAATGTGCAAACAAGTACATGTATTCATCTTAATTTAAAACAAGAAGACAAGGGACGACGGCAGGTTTGGTTTGACGTGAAGTTACAGATTTGTGACTACATTCAGACTAGAGCCCAGCCGATATATTGGTAGAGCTGATAATTTAGGCCGATATAGATGTCTGGGCATATATCGGTATTGGTGATAATGGTCCCATTATACGCCGAAACAAACAAACAAACAAAAAAAACACACACAACAAAGCCGTACTTGTACAATGTATCCAGCAGAGGGTGCATGAAGACTACTTTCAGGTCATGGCCGTTCACTTAAGTTTCACTTTCAGCACAACCCAAGCAGCAAGCTATACTGTGTAGCGTATTTTGCCGACCAGAGAATAGTAAGTGTATTTTAATTGATCTGTAAAATAAATCAATAATAAATTATTTTCAATCCTCCAACCTGCTTGTCATTAGCTACGTGCCTGTCAAGTTAGCAAGCTAACATTTGGACAACCTAGCATGAGCTATTGCCTTGTAAAACTTTACCCAGAACAATAAATTCAACGCAGAGGCAAAATATGTAATTTCTAGTAACGTTATCTTTGTTGTTCTCAATGAAATGCATTAATTATCTAAAATCTTAATTTCTGCACAACAAACAAACAAAAAAACAAAAAAAACTTTGCTGCAGTCAATACGATTCAGGTCTTTGCCATTCGTGACTGACTGTTTAATCAATGAACAGGGAAGGTGTTTCTTTGCTCAGTTTATATTTTTGTAACATACTTGATAACTTTATGGTAAATAGTGGAGGATATGAAATGTAAATGCACGTTATGAAGACTGTTTTTATGACAAGTGCACCACTTGGATACCTTCTGTGGGACTACGTATAGCATGGATTTTATTAGCTTAGCTTCATGGTTGCTAACAGCTGCACTAAATAAACAAGGCTGCTCCACTAGCT
>JBBPBX010034302.1:18786-32713 GCA_038048925.1 Garcialebias charrua
TTTGAAACGACCAAAATTGGCCTTGGCACCGTTCAGTAATTGTCTCACCAGTGCCATCTGAGGCACTACAAATGCCTCCTGCTAGCTGCTTCGCCTACATCCAAGTGCCTCTTCCGTCTCAGTAACGCTCAGCCTAATCTTGTAAGAGCAGACTGCTCTCAGCCAACCAGAGAACCGGAGGTCTGCTCTCACTTTATGATTAAAGGAGATGGCTTCATGGAAAAGAGAGAAAAATCCACCGACGCCATTATCAGGAGAAGGTGATTCAAAGAGAGGTCAAAAAGTAGATTTTTTTTAAACAAGTGGGACTGAGCTCCTGCAGGCTGCCACAGATGAAGCTGGACACAAAGGGCACTTTAATAAACCAATGATTGCCTTCAGTTTCAATCATTTGGCAAACGAGCTCTGTGAAAATAGACCTCTAAGGTACAAAATAGTTCAGAATGTGACTGTGGTAGTTAAACAGCAAAAATCTTAACAGTTACCATAGCTCTGAACATTAGGAAAAATGTATATTTTACATTTTGTGCTCAAAAATCTAAACATAAAAACTCAACTGCAGTTTTTTTTTTTTTGGCAGTAGAGTGTTTAGTGTAACAATTTTTTTTAATGTGCATGAATTGAAGTGATTTGCTGGGTGGAGGCTTTAAATGTGGTGTGACATGATTTTTGAACTTTGCATAAATTGGCACAACATATATATGTATACCGGTATATATTTATCATTCAACTAAGTTCGTTATTGCAAACAAGATGATAATTTAATGAAAATTCGTTTAAAAAGTGAGTTTAAAATTCACGCTGTGTTTCTTCACGGGACATCCGGGTACTTCCACTTGCTAATTTTGTGACGTCAGCGCAGGAATGTCTCCTAGAACGCCCCTTTTACATAACAATAGCGCACAATATAGAAACCGACAAATTTAGCAATCTAAGTTTAGATTTGAGCGATTTGTCTTCAGTTTGGGAAGCCGAAGTTAGTTCAGGGGGTTGAACAAGAAACAGCAGGTTCTGCCTTACCGTTCAGGTGGAGCGAGGGGGGCTCCGAGGGGGACAGCTTTGTTTGTTTTGTCCAGTCTTGACGAAGTATTTCATCTTTCGGGAAAGTGAAAAGGCTCACTTGTTCACTGATGATATTAGAACACCCAAATGCGACACAACGTAACGGCATTTTTCAAGTTATACAAAAAAAATAGGTGAACGTGCAGAAAATGAATCTTTGTTCTCTATACGCAGCCGCAGACTGAAATTCCTGCGCTGACATCACAAAATAAGCAAGCGGAAGTACCCGGATGTCCCGTGAAGAAACATAGCGCAAATTTTAAACTCACTTTTTAAACGAATTTTCATTAAATTATCATTTTATTTGCAACAACGAACATAGATGAATGATAAAATATATACTGTATATGTTGTGCCAATTTATGCAAAGTTCAAAAATCATGTCACCCCACCTTTAACGAATCAGTGCAGTCTTCATGAAGACATTTGAGCGATGGAGAAATAAAACGCAGAAACTTTTAATCAGGTGACCAGAGCTCGAGTCCTCTGACTTTAATCATCTTTAATCTGTTCGTCCCGATGAACCGCCCTCCTCTTGGTGAGTAACTCACCCCAGCCCTCTGTCAAAAATGGGAAATGGGCCATCCCGGCCTTCTAGGACTTACCCAGGTAAGACTGCGGTTGGCCCCACTTAGGCTGGGTACAAGGGAGATTTGTCCAGACAACTAACAGCCTGCATCCACAGGTCACATCCTTATCTCACCCAATGCCTCATCAGATCAATTAACTGGTTGACCACGGGGAAACCTGTGTTAACGTCCACTAACCCTCTTATTTTGATGAGTTGCAGTTGGTCTGGTAAACTTTGGTGTTTAGGCATAAAAAACGCCAGGATACTGTTTTGATGAGTGCTTCAGCTAAGAAATCCTAAAAAAACCTCCTAAAATAAACTTTAGAACCAAACACTTCTGTACTTTTGTTGTCCTGTGATAATACTAAACAGATGGAAAACGATGAACAATCAAACACTGAAGTTATGGTTTGACGTGGCTTTAAAGAATGGTTCCAGTGTTCAAGTTGTATTTATTTGTCATTTGCAGGTTAATACAAGGCTAACAGTACAATGAAAAGTTCAGGAGAATAACAGGTAGTAAGATCGATATTGAATCTTGATGGTATGGTAGTGACATACCTGATACAGCCACATAGTGCAGCAGCAGTAAACATATTAGCTGTCACAGATGTGGCCTGGTGCAATGTTATTGTCAATTGTTCACTATTGTTTATTTTTTAGAGTTTAGTAATCTGACAGCCTGTGGATAATAGCTGTCTTTGAGTGCACCTACAGTCCAACACCATGAAAACTGTCATTATATGAAGGACATTTTTTCTAGTTCTGATAAAAACACATTTTTAAGTCTTAATTTTTTTAAATCAGAATATTGCGATGAAGACATCAGTTGTGATAAACCCACAGTGCTAATGTGTCGGCTGTGAGCTTTTAGACCAACTGACTGGCACATTTGTAGCTCTGCATGCACAAAATCTTTTGTGTTGTGATTACTGGGAAAACTAAAATTGCAATATTATACATTTTTTTATGTGCACCCACAGTGAAAAAGCATTTTTTTTTCTTTAAGGGTGTTTTCTGACATGAGTCACCCCAATTCGAAATGCTGCAACAACTAATCAACCAAAAAAACAAACAAAAAACTCAAAAATGTCTCAAAATCAGTCACTTTTATTAATATTGAGCTAAAAGTTGGTAGTAGTTGAGAGTCACCCTCAATACATGCTCTGAGAGCCAACACATCTCACAAGATATTGCATTATTTGCCCCATCATGATCAAAATGGCTACAACTTCATTTCTTCTGACCACAAGGTTATTTTAGTTCAAGCACCTGGCCTGAAAGGCAGCAAGCAATAAGCCTTCTACTATGAAAGGTTGGGCTTTTATTTTAAAAGTTTTGATACAGGAAATAAGGCAAAAATATCTCATCAGTCCTGCAACAGAAAAGACAATCATAAAACCTTTTTTTTTTAATAAATAAGAGCTTACAGCTTAAAAAAAGTCACACCACTTCAAACGTGGTAGCTTCAAGTACCTAGTGTGTGTGTGTGTGTACACGTGTCTGCAGGAAGACACATCTCATAGAATCAAATCTGTGTAGACGAGGTCAGGCAAAACTCTGACCCATTTTAGGTTTTTGCAGCAGAGTTAGCAAATCTCCAGTTCTATTCTGGTAAACTTTTCATTTACTGAGCACTTCCTAGTTGTACTTCAGCGCGTGGCAGTGACACTCGTCTGGTTTTAATCATCCACAGATCTTAAGCGGAGCTGACACCCTCATAATAAGCCTGCGTGTCCTGGGAGCTCATTTGACACGGTGATAATTTGTCTGCATAATACGATTAGCTGTCTAAACAGGCACCTGTCGATCAATCAAGGAGATTTGCAGAAAGACAAACAAATCTGCATATGCAAATTCCTCCACCTATTAACGAGATCAGTTCCGTTGCGATTTGCGAGCAACGATTTGCAGTTTTGATCACAAACGCGCTAACCCCTAACTGTCAACCTGCTTAAAGAAAGAAAAAAACTCTCAGAGGGATCGTAGTTTAAGGCTTTGATTCATAAAATGAAACAAACAAATGAGCAAAAGATTATCGGGGAAATTTTTTTTGAAGATCAGCGCAATCAGAGAATCTCAACTCTATTCTGAGCGGAACCAAAACTTTTCATGTGAGAGAAGAATCCCAAACATTAGTGTGAAAAATTGATACGGCTGACAGAAAGAGAGGGACCGGGGGGAGGAGAGGGATCGGCTGACTGATGGGTAATGCAGACCCCCCCTCCCCACTGTCTCCTCACATGTGCTTAGGAGCTGCCAAACCTAGTGTGATATTAATGTCATCTCCCCTTTGTAATTTGACTTGGGAGTTCAAATCTTGTCTCAGCTTTGCCTTTCTCTTGTCTGCGGGCTCCAACATCTCCAACAAAGACGAAAGAAGAGAGGAGCTTGCTGGGTTTCAGTTTCAAGCGCATGTCAGACGTGCTTCACTTTCTGCTATAAACGGGGATGAGCCTGCATCGCGTGGCAGGAGAAAAAAAAAGGTCATTTGACAGCTCGCGTGGCATTTCACAGCAATACGTCTTGCGTATGAAGTGGTAAATGGGAGCCTTAACTCACAGATGACACACTCTTTTGTGGGAGTCATAAACTAACTGCTTCCTCCGAGGGATCTGTTTGTGTCACGCACCTGATAAACATCAAGGTTGTCTGATACTCCCTGACAAGGCCTGTGACAGTACCTTAGCTGTTTCAGGTCATTTAGTTTAATAGAAGGGATGATGTTCCTACAATGACAGTGCAATGCTTGGGATACTTTTGAAGCAAACTTTTCCATAGAAGGAAGTGTACACACATACTTTACAGGTGTAGTTATAACTGAAACATATCAATCAGAACACAATTTTAGTGTTCAAATGCAACAATTCAACAGGTGATCTAAGTTACATTTAATATTTGGTTGTTTGTGCAAAGATTATGCTTGATATACTCAACCTCATAAGCGACATCACAGGAAGTGGTGTGGAGGAGGGAACTGTATTTTATGTCAGTCATCCATGTCACGATCTGTGTAAGTTTCTGTGCACTGAATGTGTTGTAAACAAGAAAGAGCATTTAGAAAACTACTCACAAGACAAGTTTGCGACTTTTAATTAGGCCTTTCGCGATAAACAATAAATCAATTAATCGCGTGATAAATTAAAATTATGGACCTCATTTTCATTTATCGGCTTTATCGTTTCTTCGTCTCTCTCTTTCTTCTGAAGACACTGGATGAAAAAAGGCTCAACTCAGGTGCTCTTCACTGACCCCTCCCTTTCTCATTTCTCTTTAAAATCCATTTTAATCGTCCAAAATCGTGTTTTTGGATAATTAAAAGCAGCTAAACTCAGAAGCTAAGCTATGAGCTAAGCTAACAGGCTGACTTTGGGGGAAAAGTCCTCCGTCTTGTCCAAGCTTCAAAATTCACGGTTAAAACCCATGCCTTGATCTAAAAAGTAGTTTTTCTCTTCAAAAAGAAGCTAAGAACTTTTTTTACAGATTTTTTAATGAAAAGCTTTATGTGAAAAATGCTATGCTAAAGAGCTCAAACCACACAGAGCATTCGCCATTTTGAGAACCGAAAAACAGGAACGAGAGAGAGCCCATGTCACGTCAAGGGGCCTCCCTCTCATTTTTCTTAAAGAGACACGCTGCTCGCTCCCTCACTATCCATCCTTCGGTTCAAACAGTCTTGTAATACCATTCAGTGGTCAAAAAGGTACAAAATTTTACAATAATTACTAATTATTGACAAATTTAAAACAATATTATCGTTTATCGCAATAATTTCTGAGACAATTAATCGACCAGCTAAATTTGTTATTGTGACAGGCCTACTTTTAATGACTGGACCAAATCCCAAATAGTAACAAGAGGTACTCTGATGACTGAGTGTTTTCTGCACTGGATTTGAACAAAGACTGTAAGGAAACTTTAATGTTTTTGGTGTGAGATATTCACATATATATTCAGATATAGCAGTTACACTGTGTAGAATAAAAGCGGAAGCTTATATTTTATTTAAATTGTTTCATGCTTGTACAAGGCAGCACAATGACTGATCTTTGTGAGTGGAGGGAGCAATTTTATCCACAACCAGTTGCAATGACGGAGCCGTGGGGGGGCCAATGGTGGCCTTGGCTCTGTAGATTAATCTTCAACCACCCCAATGTGAGGAAACTACTTTTAAGCAGTATAAAAACCAGATGGTATATTTTCCTCAAATGATAGGGGTGGCTGGTTTACATTTATATGTGGTGTGGCTATGTTAGATTTTGCCATGGCAACCCAGTTTTGTATACCGTTTTTACATGTATACTGCCACATACCAAAATGGAAGTCGGTACCTCACTTATTTTCTAAGTTATCATTCTCACAACACGGACACATGGATGGATTGACAGACAAACAAATGGACGGAGGGTATTTGCAATTCCCCCTCTTCCACGATGGGAGGCAAAACGCGTAGTTAGGATTGTGTATCAAGATTACATTTCTTGTACTGGTTCTTTTACAACCATTTCTGCTGTGTAGTGATATTATTTCCTATGCCTAAACGATCATCTGGTTCAATGGTTGGCAAAAATGTACTGGTTTGCAAGTCTCAGCTACAAACAGACAAATTTGTAATAAAAGAAGTCAAGTGCAATGAACAACCTTCAGTTTTGAAGCATTAATAATCTGCTGCAATCTCACATTTGACATCACAATGACTGGTTAGACAGGGTTTAATAATGTATACAGGTGAGTGCATGCACAGGGACTTCGGTGGTGGAAAAGGGTCAAAGAGGCTGTCAGTCAACAAGAACCAGGCTTTAAAATCCCACCTGCCTTTTTTCTACAACTAACCCTGACCTCTGACCTTCTGTTAAAAGCCATCCTACAATAACATAGGACAATGACATGATCAATAACAGATGTACATGTTTTGAGAGCCATCGTACATGTCACCCAGCGTTTTCTCCCCACCATCTTTTTTTAATCTGCCGGCTCAACGTGAACAGTTCAGTGGGGACACCGGGGGTCCTGTAGACTGCACTTTACCACCAGATTTCCATATTCTGATTCATGTTTTGGCACTCCTCAAATGAGACCTTCTGCCTACACAAAGGCTTAAGAACATCAAAAGAGCCCAACTTCCACCCTCAGATGAATATCTTAGGCTGTGAGGCTGAGAGGTAGAGGATGAGCCTTAAAAAATGAAAAGAGAGAAAGTCACACAAGAGCAAACAATACAACAGTAAATGAGCCAGAAGCCAATATGGAAACATTTCATATTATGCAGAGTGTGTGTGTGGAGGCGAGTGTTCATACTGGAGAATGGTAGACTAAAAAAAGGAAACTCGAGAACCTGCTTGAGCCAGTGAACTGGTGAGAAAGTGAAACTAACTTTTAATTTTAGAGCAAAGAATCAATATGAAATATGCCACTCATGACATGATTACTGTACTGGCTGTTACTTTTGGAAAAATACAGAAGTACTACAACACCCACTGGTATTTTAGTAACTCACATTTGTTAAAACAAAAAAAAATTCCTAGAGTTGAAAGAAGTGTTTTGGTGCACTGCAGGCAACAGTTAGGTTGTTTGTCTTACCTAAAGCACTCATTTTAGCGTTTAATAAAACTTCTTAGTGTGTAGTTTGTGCTGCATCCATTTGAGCAAACGTTAACTGTGTTGGTTAGCAAAATATAACATTTTAATACAACTTTCAGAAAGTATTCACTATATTTTCATTTGTTTTGCTAGTTTTGATAATTTGTTTTAAAAAAATCTGTATTTCTCTCTTATGTTTTTCTATTGTTTATTGTTTAAGGAAATTCTACCATTGCTGTTCATCGTTCTTTAGTTTGCAGCAGGTCGCTCTTGTAAATGAGTCCACGAGGCTCAATGCAATTTCTTCTTCTTCTTCTAACCCTTAAACGTGATCATGTTAACATTGTTTTGTTAACTTACTGTGTGAATAAAGTTTTGTTAAAAAAAAAATCTTTTTTCGGCTTTTCCCTTTTCAGGGGTCGCCACAGCGAGTCATCCTCCTCCACCTCACTCTGTCCTCTGCATCCTCTGTCCTCACTCCAACTACCTTCATGTCCTCTCTAACTGCATCCATATATCTCCTCTTTGGCTCCTCTGTCTTTTTCCTGGCAGCTGCATTTCTAACATCCTTCTACCAATATACCCACTGTCCCTCCTCTGGACATGTCCAAACCATCTCAGTCTGGCCTCCCTAACTTTATCTCCCAGTTGTTCAACATGTGCTGTACCTCTGATGATCTCATTCCTGATCTTATCCATCCTTGTCACTCCTAAGGAGAACCTCAGCATCTTCATTTCTGCCACTTCCAGTTCTTTCTCCTGTCTTTTTGTCAACACTGTCTCCAGACCATACAACATAGCTGGTCTCACCACTGTCTTGTAAACTTTTCCTTTGACCTTTGCTGACACCTTTTTGTCACAAATCACTCCTGAAACTTTTCTCCATCCACTCCATCCTGCCTGGACTCTCTTTTTCACTTCTTTCCCACAGTCCCCATTTTCCTGGACAGTGGACCCCAAGTACCGTATTTTTCGGTGTATAGGTCGCACCTTTTTATGGGTTTTTCAAGGCCTGCGACCTATACACCAGTGCAACCTATTTATGGATTTTTTCCCATATTTTTAGACCAATTTTTGGCCGAGTTATGACCCTTTTTCACTTTGGCATAAAATGGTGCAGTACCACTTTTGGCCGCTAGGGGCGCAGTGCAGTACCACTTCCAGAGGAGTACACCGACCCAAGAAGAAGAAGTAGACCGTTTCCAGCTCATGTGCCCGAAAAAAAAGCTCCTCTGCTCGGACTGATTCTGTCTGCCTCCTGGGCTGGATGTAGCTTATGTTAGCTCTGTTTGTCAGCAAGATAAGTCAAGAACCACTCAGCAGATTTTTCTGAAACTTACAGAATGGAATGGAATCACAGTGTGGACGTTTACAAGTGAGTACCTTTATTTAGGCACTTGGAATGATTTTTACTGAAGGCTTTTTTAGTTCTGAAACCTGGATAATCAATTAAAGCTAAAAAAAACAAAAAAAATGATATCTCATTTGTTATGATACGTTGAGTACAACCAAATCTACAGGGTAAAATATGTCGCTAATTATGACACTTTTGGCCAATAGAAAGTCAATGGGGCTTGTGTGAAAAACTGTGATCAAAAATGGAGCTAAGCAGACAAGCTGAAATTACAATAAGAAAACACCAATAAAATAGAAAGAAACACAAGAAAAATGTTTATATTACACAGAATATTCAATTTATTAAAATATTTAGTTAAAAGGAAGACATTAGATAGTTTTTATTTTAATATACAGATTATTAAATAGTAAATTCATATGAAACACTATAATTCATATAAAAATTCATATAAAAATTCATAGATTGAACAGTCTTTCACTTTGAACTAAAACACTAAAATGTTCAATACCAAAATGTTCAAATTTGTTGCACTTGCCATTGTATTTAATAAGTAATATATTTTCTTGTGATGTGACCTTGACCTCAAGGTCAAAGTTATTCACTGAAAAGGCAAAACTCAAGGTCAAACCATGAATGATTTGCCGTGCAACAACCTACTTGTCTTACAATAAGGACTCTTGGGTGTTAAAGATTAGGTAAAACATTTGTGTACAATATTTACAGAATGTAGTCATCAAACATTCAAGGTCAAATATATGCCCAAGGTCACAACATTAGAATTATACAAACCCAAATAATAAAAAAGAAAAAAAAGAAACCCATAACATGTGGGGTGTCAAATAGAAGCTGTGACCAACAGGAATCCAAAAAAACAACAATATTTACAGAATGTAGTTATCAAAGTTCAAGGTCAAATATATGCCCAAGGTCACAACATTAATTAAGCATTATACAAACCCAAATAGGAAAAAAAAGAAACCCACAACATGTGGGGTGTCAAATAGAAGCTGTGACCAACAGGAATCCAAAAAAACAACAATATTTACAGAATGTAGTTATCAAAGTTCAAGGTCAAATATATGCCCAAGGTCACAACATTAATTAAGCATTATACAAACCCAAATAGGAAAAAAAAGAAACCCACAACATGTGGGGTGTCAAATAGAAGCTGTGACCAACAGGAATCCAAAAAAACAACAATATTTACAGAATGTAGTTATCAAAGTTCAAGGTCAAATATATGCCCAAGGTCACAACATTAATTAAGCATTATACAAACCCAAATAGGAAAAAAAAGAAACCCACAACATGTGGGGTGTCAAATAGAAGCTGTGACCAACAGGAATCCAAAAAAACAACAATATTTACAGAATGTAGTTATCAAAGTTCAAGGTCAAATATATGCCCAAGGTCACAACATTAATTAAGCATTATACAAACCCAAATAGGAAAAAAAAAGAAACCCACAACATGTGGGGTGTCAAATAGAAGCTGTGACCAACAGGAATCCAACAAAACAACAATATTTACCGATTGTAGTCATCAAACGTTCAAGGTCAAATATATGTCCAAGGTCACAACATTAGAATTATACAAACCCAAATAAATAATTTAAAAAAGAAACCCATAACATGTGGGGTGTCAAATAGAAGCTGTGACCAACAGGAATCCAACAAAACAACAATATTTACAGAATGTAGTCATCAAAGTTCAAGGTCAAATATATGCCCAAGGTCACGACATTAATTAAGCATTATACAAACCCAAATAGGAAAAAAAAGAAACCCATAACATGTGGGGTGTCAAATAGAAGCTGTGACCAACAGGAATCCAATAAAACAACAATATTTACTGAATGTAGTCATCAAACGTTCAAGGTCAAATATATGTCCAAGGTCACAACATTCGAATTATACAAACCCAAATAAATAATTTAAAAAAGAAACCCATAACATGTGGGGTGTCAAATAGAAGCTGTGACCAACAGGAATCCAACAAAACAACAATATTTACAGAATGTAGTCATCAAAGTTCAAGGTCAAATATATGCCCATGGTCACGACATTAGAATTATACAAACCCCAAAAAAACAAATTTTAAAAAAGAAACCCATAACATGTGGGGTATCAAATAGAAGCTGTGACCAACAGGAATCCAACAAAACATCTGTAAACAATACTGTTTTTAAGTCCAGTAAGATAAACATGTTTTGCATTTTTATACTTGTGCTGCTGTTTGGCGTATTGTTTTTATGCTATTAGTGCTTAGAATATTTTTAGTTAATGTTTTTCTTAGTTCATATTTTTACATCTTCTAAGTTCTAACTGTTTTTCTTTTACATTTTTGTTGGATAACTGGGACCCTGTGTGTATACATTTTTTTTGTTCCACCTCATGTACATGTGATGTGAATAATAAAGAACCTTGAATCCCAGAGTCCTTGAAGACTTCCATAAACCTTGTTAAACACCAATCACCAGATCTCCTGAGATGTAGTCTGCCATGAACTGGACCAGAGACAAGTCAAAGTCTACTGAATCTTTCTCCTCCTGATCAGGCTTCCAGTAGCTAACTGTAAGGTTGGGTATTTTGAGTTTAATTCCCCGATAAGTTTTTGATTCAACATCCACTACTTTACCACAGTATAATTCATTTTCACTGTTCTCACTGAACCAGATTTGTTCAATGTAAGTACCAACAAGAGAAGATGGATCCTGTTTAATATTGCAAAGAGTATTCACCATTTCTGGGTCAAGTCCTGCAATATCTGTGAAATTGTTTTGTTCATTGAAAACTGCTCTGAGTTTTTTTTCAATATCTTTAGAAGACTTCTCCTTGCCCCTTTGATTTCTAACTTGTTCCATCCTTTTGCGTCGCCTATTCCTTATCATTCGCATCGTCCTGGCTCTGCCAATGGCAAATTTGACCAGCTTTTCTTGGTCTTCAGGGGTTTTAGCTCTCAACCAATCTAATGTTTGGTTTTTCTTGGCCTTCACTTTTCCATCTATAAATCCTGCAGATGCATTAGGTGCCCGTCTAAATTGGTGATCTGTGAGTCCAAGGACTTGTTCTGAATACATATTGTGAGTTGGAGCAGATTTGCTTTGTTCAAGTTCAGCTGCAGTGGGGTTTGACAGTCGTCCTTCCACATGAATGTAGTGATGGAGTTGACGATTTAAAATGTTAAAAATGACCTGTAACAGCATTTCCAGGAGGTGGATGAAGAATTGTCTGTCCACATCAGAATCCAGGGGGGCTTGAAGTGATTCCAGTATCACATCCTCACCCAGGGACTTTCCAAAAAGGTCTTCTTTCAGCGACAGAATCACTGATGGATTGGAGAGCCAAATCTTCAATTTGTCCATGGCTGTTTTCAGCACTGGAACCATTTCTAAATTTGATTTAGCATCCTGATTGCCATAGAAGGTTGTCATCCATGGGCCTGTGATAACCTTCCCCAGTAGACCAAGAGCACGCAACTGCAATACAATGCCTTGATTTTTTAAGTCACTAACAACTGCGGTTTTTAAACCATTTTTTAAACCGCATCGTTGTAAGTAGCTCACAAGAGCTGACTTGTAGTGGAAAATCACAGAGGCAAGGTGGAAAACCACATGAAGACGATTTCCAACGTAACGCACAAAGCTTTTAGGAGGAACATTCTGACTTCTTAAAAAATCTTTGAAGCCACTTGGATCTCCGACCCCTTGTTTGTATCTAAGTTTAGAAATAGCATGTATTAAATTTGCTGCAGCACATTCTTTTCCAAAAGTTGCAGGCTTCGAGAATGATGACATTTGTTCTGATTTATCAAATTTTTTCAAAGTGTCACGACAACCTTTCGCAATACCGTCCAATGGATGAACATTACATTTCAGTTCTAGGAGCTGAATATCAAGGCTTTCTTCAAGTTTTTTCACAACACAGTGGTTAACAGCAACTCTGTCACTGATAGTGTTTTTTAAATGTGACACAGATAAAGAATATAATGGCAGTTTCTCTTCATCCTTGAACATTGCATGTGTACTGATGACATCATCTAAACTCTGTTCAATGTGTTCAACATAATCCGTGGTAGAACCACCTGCAAGAGCTCCAATTTGAAGAATGTACCCCCGCTTGGATGATGTTGTAATGTGGACTTCATTTATGTGGTCTGCTGCTGCAGCATCAATCGAAGTTGCATCCATGCCTAGTGTTAGATTATCTTCTGTAGCCAAAACCTCTCCCACTTGAATGTCACTTAGTACACCCAATTCATAACTAAACAAGCTTACTGTAGATTTGTCCGGTATAGAGTCAAGTTTTGTACCTGTCATTTCATATAGGACTCCATCTATTACCTGTCCAACAGCTTCAATGGGGACCTGATTGTTCAGGCAAACGTATGATGCTTTCCTTACTTGCGAACTGTAACTTCTGTCATCTTTTGCTGACAACAAACCAGATTCTTCATGAAGAGTTGCGTGCAAATCATCTCTTTCATTTCTAAGTTCACGGTTTTCTTTTGTTAAGCACAAGAGTTTAGCTTTAAGCTCGGTTGTATTCCTATCAACAGTATGCTTTTGTTTTCTGCGTCGTCTTTTTGGTTTAACATTTGTCACATTTCCCATAAGCTGTTTTTTCAATTTCTTGATTTCATTAGTTTTTTCTGCAACAAGTTTTTTCAGGATTCTCCTTTCTGTTCGTAAATGTTCTACTTGTTTTAATTTTCTCTTCAAAGATTGGTTTACAGTTCTAAATGAACTTGTGTTCAATAAATATTTGTCAAACTGGAGTTTTAGTTTCCTGTTCATAGCCACTGATTTTTTTAGGGACACTCTGCTATTTATACACTTAGGACAATCTGTTTTCAATTTCTTAGGTGATGGTAGTCTAACAGGGCCACAGTACACTTTACGTTTAGCTTTGGGTGTACTGCATGCACTTGGGCCCAACTCAGCTTGGTCTTCTTCAAAACAAATTTTAAAATCCATATTCAACAATTTAATAATATTTTTTCCCTCACGCCGAATGTTACCAGATTTCTTTTTGGTGATTTCATCCACAAGCCTGTAAACAGCACGGTGGAGTCCACTACGATTAATTACATTATTTTCTGCAAGTTGATTTTTTTCAACTATATTTGTCAGTGTATTTACAACTGAGTTTACGTTCTTTGACTTGTGGTGCAGAAAAAATACAAGTCCCTTTGATATCTTCTTTGGACCTTTAAGTTCATAGCTGTCCTCTGTGTATGTGTCACCAAATTTGTCGACAAATCGCCAGAAATCAGCAGCAGAAGATAAAGAGTCATCCATGGTAAGCCTGAAAAAAAAATTAAATAAATAAATAATTATATATATATAAACATTATGT
>JBBPBX010034303.1:6491-32713 GCA_038048925.1 Garcialebias charrua
CCCCCCAATCCCCTCACCCCCTCAGAGCAGCTGGATGGAGCTGATGAAGCTTAATTGATTAGAGTCAATTAGAGGAAAGGTCAGGTCACAGCTGGGGCACTAATACACAAAACACACACTTTTACACACTCCAGTAAGTCGATCCACTGGAGAGTGATAAACCCAACATCCTGAGGATGGACACACACACACATTCACACACACACACACACACTTCCCGCTGCTAACGTGGGATCAATGCTCCTCATGTTTAACGAGCCTTGCGGCCAGTTTACGGTTCTTTTAGCTCATGTTGCACTGAATATGAACGTCTTTCTTGATTTGGTCTCTCAAGGCTTCTCTTTTCACAAACACACATTCTGTGTTTCTTCCAACAAAACCATCTTTTTGTCGCCCCTCCCCTCTTCTTCGTGTTTATTAGAACGGCCTTCTCCCTCTTTCTGTTTTCATCTCCTTCTCATTTTTATTTCATCCTTGAGAACGTCTTTCAGATCCTGTGCAGATGATTTTCTCCTTGTCGTCATACACTATCTGTTAATCTCACAGAACTGGCAGGAAAGTCAAAAATAACCAAGAAGCTCAATTGTCCACGTGCACATCAACCTGGATGGGGCGGTGGGCTTCGTTGCTGCAGGGTAGGTCTGCAGAACCGGAACCGAGCCCAACTGGAACTGAGCTGCTGGTCTGCAGAGGTGGTGAGAAAAGTTTTGCAGTACTGTACAGTACATATACATGTTCGAATTACGTAGGTTAAAGAGTTTAGAACATTGTAAGAGAGTAGGAAGAGTTTACAAAGACTTTCTTTTTAACCAAGCATACTCTGCCTCCTCATGATTCTATCTTTGATCTTAGTTGATACTGTTATTGATTTTACTTGTTTTATTACTTGTTTTATTGACATTTAATTCTGTTGCACTTTGTAGCACTTTGAGATTTTCATTAATGAAAAGTGCATTATAAATTGAATTTATTATTATTATTATTATTATTAAATATATATATCCAGGTAGTCCCCAACTTACGACGGTCTTGAGTTACGACGTTTCGCGGTTACGAACGCCCTCCCATTGAAAAGCATTGTTTCAAGCAGTGGCGGCTCCAGAGATATTTTTCTGCAGGTGCTAAGGGGGGGCTACGCATTTTAATGAGGATGCTATGAAGGATCATTTGTTCTTTCAGTTCTCAAGGTCAATGTGTGTCATTCACATCACATGTGGTACATAAGGTGGAACGAAACTATGTCCAGGGTCCCAGTTACATCCAACAAAAGTACAAATTGTAAAGAAAAACAGTAAAAAAAAAGATCCAAGACATGAAATAAGAAATACACTAAACTAAAAATACAATAAGCACTACTACAAAACAATGTGCCAAACAACAGCAGCACGAACATGAGTCTGTGTGAGCAGATGAGGACGAGTGAACACAGCAACATGAAATAGATCAGCAGCACATAACCAAATGGTATTTTGTTTTCACAGTGATAATTCAGACTAGGGGTTCACGAGTCTAACAACCTCAAGTTTGTAGCCATAACGAAGGGTAAGTAATTTATTATCACTGCAAGCCAGGAAATGATTGATCAAGTTGTATTACCTAAAAATGGCATAACCAGAGGCATCACGTCACCAGTTTCTGCTCCTTACTGGGTCAGTGTTGAGAGCATCACTCATCTTGTGGGCTTCAGCTGGTGGATCAGATTGTTTTTTTACTTAATATAATCACTGATTTTTTTACTTAGCTGTGTTTTGCGAGGAAAATATCACAACAACCACATGTTAAAGAATATTAACTCAGATGAAAAAGAAAATAATCTGATATTTTCTTGGGGGTGCTAAGGGGGTGCTGTGACTTTTCCAGGGGGGGCTATAGCACACCCTAGCTCCCCCCTGGAGCGCCTATGGTTGCGCCTTTACACTGGAAAATACAGAAAATAAGGTACTGAAACGAAACTTACAGGAGGGAGGGAGGGGGGAGCTTGACGCGCTGGAAACTTATGGAAACTTACAGGAGACCTCAGGCAGACCGGAGCAGAGGAGGTCGGGAGGGGCTAATATGGCTAAATATGCTAACTCTGGACCGCTGGACCGCGCGTGGAAATACAGGAGACCTTATTGTTTTGAGCGGAGGTTTACGAGGCCGACAGGCTACAGCTGAGCAATGAGCTTTTTTTGCTGTGGACCGTGTGAAGCTGCAGGAGCTCGGAGGTGCACGAGCTAACATGCTAACAGATGGAGGAAGAATTGACCAGCTCCCAGTAAGAAATTAACTCTTTTTTTCCTTCATAATGGCTCCAAATGTATGTGTTTTTTGATAAATATGTAGGGTAATGTGTTAAGTGCTTGGTAAAAATACAGTACTGTACGTATGAGGGGCCATTTGGACGTATTTTCTGACTTACAACGATCTCCATGTTACGAACGTGCCTAGGAACAGAACTGCGTCGTAACTCGGGGACTACCTGTATATACACACACACACACACACACATATATAAATACTAAAATAAATACATGTATATAGTTCCTATTTGGAGGTTTTTCACCTATCGAGGGACTTACTGTACATGAAAACTGTCACAAACCAACCAAAAATGACAAATTAGTTTAGTTCACTGCTCAACCTGTGCGGCATAAAGGTTTCGGTCTGTTATTGTCTGTGAGGGTCCAACAGACTGCATACGAACAAATATATCTGCATATCTGACAGCATACGGCCGAAATTTTTTTTTTCCATCCAACATTGATTGATTGATTGATTGATGTTTATTCATTCATTTTAAAAGAACAATACAAGACAGTTTCATCAGATACAAGAATACAAGTAGGATAAAATGAACATCTCCTCACAGTGTGATTCATCCATTTTACAAGATAAAAAAGAGGTGAGGAAGGCGGTGGTGTTTTTAGGGGATGAGTAAAAAGAGTCTTCACTGTCAGTTTGGAAACATCTGAGTTCAAAAACAGAGGAAGTCTATGGAAGTTTAGGCGCATGCTGCACTCAGATCTGACAAAACAAACAAACAAAAAAACATAAATCCTGCAACTGTGAGACGCTGGTTTAAAAAAGACAAAATAATGTACCTCCAATTTCATGTATGAACTGTGCAAAAAAAGAAATTATTACAAATATGTGCTGAATTAAGTTTAAATGAGCAGAAATTATCACAAAAAAATTGGAGATTAGCTAAAAAGGCTGAAATTAGCTAAAATAGCTGAAAAGATGGTGTAGTGGTTAGGGCGTTTGACTTGGGACCCGAAGGACGCGGGTTCGCGTCCCGACCACTACACATCTTGGGGTGTCTATGAGTGCACACCTATTTCTCCAGCTCCCCGAGCGCCTTCTATGGCTGCTCACTGCACCGCCTGGTAGGTGGTTGGGTTAAATGCAGAGACGAATTTCGTCTGTGTATGGGAAACATACGCAGATGACAAGATTAGACAATTATTATTATTATTATTAGCAACAACAAAAAAAGGTGAAAAGGCAGAAGGAAGATTAACTACCACAAGGAAGTGGAAAGATCTGAAATGGGCTAAGAAAATGTGGAATTAGTTGAAAAAGCTGAAATTAGCATAAACACTGCTAAAGAGTAGCTGAAATTGCAGAAAAAGCTGAAACTAGAAGAAAAAACTGAAAGGTGCATAACAAGTTGAAATTAGCAAAATAAGGCTGAAAGCAGCAAAAATTACCATGAAAAACTGAAAGTTATGCACCATAACTCATGTTCCCTGACGGAAGGGAACGATGTGCAACACTATGAAAAACTGGAATTTATCTGAAAACAGCTAACATTAGCTGAAAAAAAAAGCTAGCTGAAAAAGTAGAGCAACCTTAAAGTTAGTGGAAGGAAGTGGATAGAACGTGTTTGCCCAATTAGGCTGAAAGACAGAAATTAGCGTAAAAAGTGGAATTAGTTTGAAAAAGCTAAAATTAGCAAGAAAAAGCTGAAAAGTAGCAAAAAAAACAAAAACAGAAAGAAGCTTAAATTACCAGAATGAAGTTGAGAGAGAACATTTTTTTGTTGAATTAGGCTGATAAAAGTTGAGATGAGTGCAAAAAATATGGAATTAGCTGGAAACACTAAAATTTGCATAATTCAGTTCAGTTTATTTATATAACATCACAACAGAAGTCATCTCAGGCATAAATGAACTGGCATAAAAAGCTGAAACTTGCATAAATAAGCAGCAAGCTGAAATTAGCCATAATTATAAGCTGAAATTAGACAGAAGAAGTTAGAGGAAGCACAAAAATGTAGTTGGCAAAATGAAACAAAGGATCACAAAACAGCTGAAAAAACTGTTGAAATTAGTTGAAAGTAGCTGAAAAAGTTAAATTTGCACAAGGCAGCTGAAAACTGAAACAGAACAAAAATGTGAAATGAGCAGTAAAGGGTAACAGATGTAAAATGAGCTCAGTTCATTTTTATGAGAAAAAAGATGACAGAAAAAGTTAAATATTTCAAAAAGCTAAAGTTGCACCAATACCAAAAGTCATATCACCCTTCTCCTGAATGAACTGAACGTTTTGATTTATGGTTTGTAGAAACAGCACAAAAAATTGTGGAACGAGAAAGATGCCGAAAAATGTACGGAAGAAAAATGGATCACAATAGTGAAAATGCTTCATAAACATTATGCTGGTGAAGATTCTCAGTCGTCCAGGACATGATAAAATCAAAAAGGCTTTCAATACAAGATCAACTGGGCTTTATTTGTTGAACAAGACGTTTCGACCCCTATCCAGGAGGCTTTTTCAATTCACTGAAACCAAAAAGTGAGCGTGTGGAGTTATAACAGTCTAAAGAAATCACGCACCATCATATGTAAATTGCAAGCTGAGGTAACACATACATGTAAATTGACAGATCACACCTTAACAGTAGGGGGTTCCCTTGAAGTCTCTGGCAGAAAACACACAACTGTATGTAGATTGACAAAAAACACCTCACAAACCAACAACAGAGGTTTCCCAAACAAATTTGTTAGTCTAATTCACAGACAAGACACCTCTGCTCCCATCCGGTGTAAAACGTTTGGGAATCAGCCCCAAAACTGAGTTATAACGCCAAATTTACACTACATGCGTTCTGGCTCCGCTCCGCAGATCGCAGCTGAGCGTTTCAAGTCCAGTTTACACTACCTCCGCTCCGGTCTGCCTGGATGCGCCGCTCCGAGACGCATGCGCGGGAATTGCGAGATCGCGCGATAAATCAAGTGATAAATAATGAAGTCAGAACAAAACAATTCATTCGGTGGAAGAAGGAGAACAACAGTAGAGACTGCCTCGCTGTTTGATTGTTTTTTGCATTGAGATATGAGCGACAGGACATGGTTTGAGTGACAGGACGTGATCTATTACATTTCAGAATAAAATACTTTTTTAATTTATTTCTTGTATTGCGTTTGTAGGCGTAGTCATAAATGATAGTTTGACAGCATTTTTGTACAAATAAATCCGTATAGAGCTAGGATTAGTCCGCCCGTGGTGATTTTATTTTGTAAATACGGATGTTGTGCTCGTTCCTTTTCCTGTTGGTGCGACGTAATCTTTAAAGTTGACTCCGGCACAGCTCCGGCGTCCGGCAGAAATAGGATCTGTTCTAATTTTGACGGACTGCCGTCCGCTCGCCGCCGCTCGCCGCCGCCGTGCGGAGCCAGTGTAAACGCTCTCATTGATTATAATGGGTGCGTATTTGCTGCGGAGGTCGGACCGGAGCGGACCGGAGCCGGAACGCATGTAGTGTAAATTTGGCGTAAGTCTTGGAAAGTTGAAATCTCAGACCTCCTCCTCTGTTAAGAGAAGGTTTTTCTCTCTTAACATAAACAGCTTCCTTCACGCCCCTCTCAAACCATCTGAAGGAAGCTGTTTATGTTAAGAGAAAAACCTTCTCTTAACAAAGGAGGAGGTCTGAGATTTCAACTTTCCAAGACTTATACTGTAACTCAGTTTTGGGGCTGATTCCCAAACGTTTTACACCGGATGGGAGCAGAGGTGTCTGGTCTGTGAATTAGACTGACAAATCGTTTGAGAAACCTCTGTTGTTGGTTTGTGAGGTGTTTTTTGTCAATCTACATACAGTTGTGTGTTTTCTGCCAGAGACTTCAAGGGAACCCCCTACTGTTAAGGTGTGATCTGTCAATTTACATGTATGTGTTACCTCAGCTTGCAATTTACATATGATGGTGCGTGATTTCTTTAGACTGTTATAACTCCACACGCTCACTTTTTGGTTTCAGTGAATTGAAAAAGCCTCCTGGATAGGGGTTGAAACATCTTGTTCAACAAATAAAGTCCAGTTGATCTTGTATTGAACGCCTTTTTGATTTCATAAACATTCAAACAACTAATATGGTCAAAAACAGGATTTTCTTAGCAGGAGTTTCGAAAGTTCAGTCTTTCTTCAGTTTACTTTACTTTGGTTTTATTGATTTTATCCATCTAATTGTTTGTGTTTTCTTTCTTTTTTTCGGTGTATAAATATTATTTTATGTTACTTGTACAGCACTTTGTTACAGCTGTGGTTGTTTTATTATAAATAAATGAAGTTAGGCTGCAATAGTGTAAAAAACATTAAAGGTAGTTCAGTCATGTAAAGTCCAGTTTTCTGTAAACTGCACTTTAGTCGTTATTATTGTGATATTTTGTTGTTTTTGACCAAATCCCATTGTTGGTGAAATCTTTTGTAGTTTTTTTTTGTTGCAAATATCAGCTGCATTATACGACGTCCTGCTAGAAGTCCCACAGCCTTTTTAACTTTGTAAAACTGGTTTTCTTCTAATTTATGAAATAATTTGAAGAGCGCAGAAGTCAAAATTTCACTTCAGCTCATCCAACAAAGTTCAGTCAGGTCAACTGGACGGTTTCTTTTGTTGTTGAGACGTTTCATCCTTCATCCAAAGGACTTCATCAGTCCAAGGAGCCGCAAACAAACTCAGTCCCACAAGCAGTACACTCCCATAGTGGACCAACCAGTTTGCTGGTGATAAGAGGGTTTCTGGGGCCCACCTTCTCCCCCGTCGACTCCTCTGAGGCAACCATAGCCAAAGTGGTTCAAAACATCAAAGTTCATGCTCAATAATCCAGAAACTAAATCCCAGAAACCAGTGTTGGGCACCAGACCACTAGGGAGCGCTAAAGCGCTAATCCGCTGATAGCGGACCTAAACAATTTGTTAGCGCTATAGCGGATTGACTAACTTTTATAATTCATAAGCGGATTTGCGCTATTTTTATTTAAAATGCAGTACCGCTAATAACTAATTATCTATCAGTAAAAACGAAAAAACTTATTTACGGGCTCTTAAATCAACCGGACGACTGCTCACAGACCATATCCTGTCAGCGCCGGATGTGGTCCGTGAAAAAAAGCGGTCCCCGCCCTAAGGGGGGCTAGAGAGAGCGCTCTCTCTATAGCAGTTAGCAGCCAGTGTGTTACTCTGCAGCCTTATTGCTTGTTTTCGAAGAGTCAGACGAAGAGTTTTTAACATGGAGGGTGAACTTATGGATGTTTCTCAGCGGCCTACGCGACGCGTCAGCGCCTCATTTGCCCTGTTCAAAATGGCGACGGCCACAGAAGCGAAGGACTTTACAAGAAAACACGGTAAAAACAATTATTTCTTTGCTGAGAAAAAATATATTTCTTAGCTGACTTTATAGCACAAGGTTTTTCTGAGCTTAACCGTTTCACGAAATGGTCAAATCTGCTGGATTAAAAAAAGTAGTTTGCCATTAGCACGTTAGCATTAGCTTCCGCTAGTTTTGCTAATACATAAGCACCTTTGAAATTGCGGACCTAAATAAATTATTAAGCGCTTTAGAAATAGCGGAACAAATTTTAGGATTAGCGCTGCCCAGCAGTGCCAGAAACCATCTTATCACCAGCAAACTTATTGGTCCACTAAGGGAGTGTACTGCTTGTGGGACTGAGTTAGTTTGTGACTCCTCGAATTGATGAAGTCTTTTGGATGAAGGATGAAAGGTCTCAACAAAAAAAGAAACTGTCCAGTTGACCTCACTGAACTTTCTTGGAATTTTTTTTTTAACCTGGATAATTGAGCATGAACTTTGATGTTTTGAACTTCAGCTCATTTTTTACAGCAGAACAGCCAAATGTTTGGTCTTGGCCAGATGACTAAAACTTTGTGTTGTAGTTTATTGTCGAAGTCTTGTTTTCAGCTGGGCGAGTGACTGCGGCAAAGTTTGAGAGAAATTTGTCTAAATGAATAAATAAGACGTTTTGACAGATTCACCTGCAGAAGAACCTTTTCTGTGATGGAGGCAGCTGCAGATTTACTGTTGCAGGAAACGAGGAGAAAGGAAAATGACCTTTGAATCAAAGTGCTGAGTCTGAAACAGAAACATCTTCAAACTCGAGCTGAGAGCAGAGGTTCTGCTCGGCTCGGTTCTGCCCGGCTCGACCAGGCAGGAGTTTGGTGTACAGTCCTGGACTGGAGTGTTTACTCACGCTTGTGCAGTCGAGGAGCCGTGGGGCTTCGTCTTCGCTCCATAAAATGCTGCTTATGTTTACAGAGGCATCCGGCGCTGATGAAATATTCATCCAGGAAAAAAAAAAGAAGCAAAGATCCAAATAACTCGGAGCAGGTTCTGCCTGACATGTGTCAGAAGACCTGACATGAAGTCAGGTCTTCTCACCTGAGACACACCACCAAGTGATGATGGAGGCAGGAAAAGTCCACACTCACCGGTTTCAAATCCACGTGCAGAACCTCCAGAGTGGTCCTGATGTTTCTTTACTTTAAAGCTACCTCCACAGACTTTGGGCTAATTTAACAATTTCCATCCATCCATCCATCCATCCATCTTCTTCCGCTTATCCGGGGTCGGGTCGCGGGGGTAGCAGCCTAAGTAGGGAGGCCCAGACTTCCCTCTCCCCAGCCACTTGGAGCAGCTCCTCCGGGGGAATCCCAAGGCGTTCCCAGGCCAGCCGAGAAACATAGTCCCTCCAGCGCGTCCTGGGTCTTCCTCTGGGTCTCCTCCCGGTGGGACATGCCCGGAACACCTCACCAGGGAGGCGTCCAGGAGGCATCCTAACCAGATGCCCGAGCCACCTCAACTGGCTCCTCTCGATGTGGAGAAGCAGCGGCTCTACTCCGAGTCCCTCCCGGATGACTGAGCTTCTCACCCTATCTCTAAGGGAGAGTCCAGCCACCCTGCGGAGAAAACTCATTTCAGCCGCTTGTATCCGAGATCTTGTTCTTTCGGTCATAACCCAAAGCTCATGACCATAGATGAGGGTGGGAACGTAGATCGATCGGTAAATTGAGAGCTTTGCCTTTTGACTCAGCTCTCTCTTCACCACGACAGACCGGTACAGCGCCCGCTTCACTGCGGACGCTGCACCTATCCGCCTATCGATCTCACGCTCCAGTTTTCCCTCATTCGTGAACAAGATCCCGAGATACTTAAACTCCTCCACTTGGGGCAGGACCTCCTCCCCGACCCGGAGAGGGCATGCTACCCTTTTCCGGCTCAAGACCATGGCCTCGGATTTGGAGGAACTGATCCTCATCCCGGCCGCATCACATTCAGCTGCAAACCGCTCCAGCGAAAGCTGTAGATCACGAACTGATGAAGCCAATAGGACCACATCATCTGCAAAAAACAGAGAAGCGATTCTAAGGCCACCAAAACGGATCCTCTCAACACCTTGGCTGCGCCTAGAAATTCTGTCCATAAAAGTTATGAACAGAATCGGTGACAAAGGGCAACCTTGGCGGAGTCCAACTCTCACCGGAAACGAGCCTGACTTACTGCCGGCAATGCGGACCAAGCTCTGACACCGGTCGTACAGGGACCTAACAGCCCTTATCAAAGGGCCTGGTACCCCATACTCCCGGAGTACCCCCCACAGAACCCCCCGAGGGACGCGGTCGAATGCCTTCTCCAAGTCCACAAAACACATGTAAACTGGTTGGGCAAACTCCCACGCACCCTCCAGGACCCTGCTGAGGGTGTAGAGCTGGTCCAGTGTTCCACGACCAGGACGAAAACCACACTGCTCCTCCTGAATCCGAGGTTCGACTATCCGACGGACCCTCCTCTCCAGAACCCCTGAATAGACCTTACCAGGGAGGCTTAAGAGTGTGATCCCCCTATAGTTGGAACACACCCTACGGTCCCCCTTTTTAAATAGGGGAACCACCACCCCAGTCTGCCAATCCAAGGGAACTGCCCCCGATGTCCACGCGATATTGCAGAGTCGCGTAAGCCAACACAACCCTACAACATCCAGAGCCCTAAGGAACTCCGGGCGAATCTCATCCACCCCCGGAGCCTTGCCACCGCGGAGCTTTTTAACCACCTCGGCGACCTCAGCACCAGAGATCGGAGGCCCATCTCTAAATTTAACATTTATTTATTTAAATTTAAATTTAACAATTTATTCATCAAAAACAATCGGCTCTTTCAGGAACGGTCTGCTAACACTTTTGTTTTTGTGACTTTTCTACTTTTTAAAATATTTAACTTTATCTTAAATAAAATGCTCCAGTTTCTCAAATGTTTGAATCTGCTTCAGCTATTGGCTACCACTTTGCTAATTTTAGCATTTAGCTAATTTTAGCTATCACTTTGCTAATTTGAACATTTAACTACCACTTTACTAATTTCAGCATTTAGCTACTACCTGTACTTTGCTAATTTTGTCATTTAGCTGACAATTAGCTAAACTTAGCATTTAGATACCACTTGGCTAATTTAAGAATTTAGCTGCTGCTTTGTTAATTTTACAATTTAGCTACCATTTAGTTAATTTGAGCGTTTAGCTATGTTGTTAATTTTAAATTTTAGCTACTACTTTAATAGTTTTAACATTTAGCTACCACTTTGCTAATTTTAGCATTTAGTTACCATTTTGCTAAGTTTAGCTATTAGTTACCACATTGATAAGATGAAATTTCATCTAACATATTGCCCATTTTATCTACTACCTACCACTTAGCTAATTTTAGCTGTTTGCTACCACTTTGCTAACATTAACATTTAGCTACAGCTTTGTAAATTTTAGCATTTAGCTGCCATTTAGCTAATTTTTGTTATTAGCTACGATTTTGCTAATTTAAGATTTTAGCTACAGTTGTAATGATTCGATTATTATTATTTATTTTTTCAGGGTCGATGTACAATAATGAAGTATGGTAGTAGCTTAAAACACCTAATTAAAAGGTAGAAGAGGGAAAAGCCGAAAGAAGATGAAGTTCATGTTTCTTCAGGTTCTGCTTCTGTTTGTTCTAGTTTTTCAGAACCTCTGTTGCTTATGGTGGATATTTGGACACGTGTTTGTCATACGTGTTGAAGAGCTCCATGTTATTTGAGCTTCAAGGATTCAAAATACTCCAACATTTGGAGCGGCTCATTAGCACGGCTCACGAAGCGCTGCCTCTTTGGTTTCCAAGGCTGCAGCCTCCACGAGAGGGTCCTTACCACAAAATTATACCATTCTCTGCATTTTGTTGTCTGTTTCATTAAATATAATCGTGTTTTTCCACCTTCATGCTGCAGATAGAGTTTTAAATTATAAAGGGTTATCGACACACTGGATTTGTGAGTCAGCAGCAGTTTAATGATTTATTATAAAGGTAGGAAAACCTTCTACATGATGAAGAATGTTTCAGATAACCCCCCCCTGAGAGGAGCAGAATAATCAGATTTACAGAGAAGAACAAGCAGACCCAACTTCAGACGGCCAAGGACAAACCGTGGAGTTCTTCACAGGGTCTCCTTTGGGAGCAGAAAACGCTGTGTCAGCAAGAACTGAAACAATACAGACAGTTTGTTCTTGTCCAGAGAAGTTAAATTAGCACGGTGACGGTGTGTGAGGTGAAGAAGAGCTCAAGACGAGGAGCTTCCTGCTTCCCTCGCCGGGCTGTGTCACTTTTTTTTCAGCTTCGATCTAAAAAATAAACGAAAGGCAAGACAAAATGTTTCTTATACCGTCTTTGTGTGTTTGTTTGTTTGTTTGTTTGGGAGTTGTGTTAACTTTTTTTGTTATTGTTTTTACTGAAACTTTCACAATGTATCCACAATCACCCCAGTTCAAGATGGCCGCTACAGCCAAGTGACCAGGAAACACAAAACTGTCACCAATTCTACAGGTACAGGTAGTCCTCGACTTATGACGGCTGTTTTATGGACAACGGTTTTACAATGTAAACGAATGGAGAATCCGGAGGAGGGACAGAGGAACGGAGGAAACGGCTTCACCAGCATTCCAGGAAATTAACTATTTTTTCACTTCATTATGGCTCTCAAATGTATGTGTTTTTTGATAATTATGTAGGGTACTGTGTTAGGATAGACTAAGTGCTCGGTAAAATACAGTACTGTACGTATAAGGTGCAGTTTGGACGTATGTTCCAACTTACGCCGAAATTTGATTTACGACGCCGTGCAAGAACGGATCTCTGTCGTAAGTCGAGGACTACCTGTATTAAGCTAACATGCAGTGTTAGTGTCTGAGTCACACCTAAATCTGGTCAGTAAACTTTCTGCGACATTGTTGCTTAAAAATTGGGCAGTGATTGTTGGAGTCAACCCTGTTAGCAAAATAGCTCATGAAGTAAATAGTGATGGGATTTATGGCTCTTTAAAGGGATCTGAATTTTGTAGATTGTTCATTTCAGAGTTGTTCAATTTTGAATGGATTGTGACGTCACTGTGTACGTACGATTTGCCAAGCATGCAACCCCCCTCCCCTCCAGACTAGTGCATATACAACTGCAGCGCTCCTCCCCGTTGCCCGTTCTTCTTCAGGTCAGTGGACTAAAAAAGGACGGGGAAATCCCAAGGAGGAAAATAAAAAAGAACAACTCGCTTGGCTGTGACTCGGTTCCCATCGTTCATTTTAAAGAGCCGTCCAAAAGAATCGTCTCGTCCGTGAACATCACATCTTTGGACAATTGCATTGGTTTATTATCTGGGTGTCCAAATGCTTCTTTAAAAAGTCTTCAGTTGATCCAAAATGCTGCTGCCAGAGTCTTAAGTTACTGGGAGAGATCATCTTACTCCAGTTTTAGCTTCTCTCCATTGGCTCCCTGTCAAGTCCAGAACTGAATTCAAAATCTTACTTCTAGCCTACAAAACCCTCAACAACCTAGCTCCATCTCATATTCGAGCTTTTATTGTTCCATATTTTCTTAGCAGAGCACTTTGCTCTCATACTGCAGGATTGTGGTTCCTAGAGTTTCCAAAAGCAGATTGGGAGGAATATCTTTCAGTTATCAGGCTCCTCTCTTGTGGAACCAACTTCCAGTTTCTGTCCATGAGGCTGACACATTGTCCAGTTTTAAGACTGGACTTAAGACTTCCCTTTGTGATAAATCCTATACTGTAGTTAGGGTTGGCTTGTTATGCTGCTATAGGCTTAAACTACTGGAGGACAAATTGACCTCATTTCCTTAAATGAATTGAACAGTTTTCATTTGATGCTATTTCTATCTTAACATGTGATTCTTGACCTTCCATTGTGTATCTATTCCAACCAAACCCAGCCAGTCAAAGCAGATGGCCTCTTGTCCTGAGCCTGGTTCTGCTAAAGGTTTCTTCCACATGAGGGAGTTCTTCCTTTCCACTGTCGCCTTAATGCTTGCTCAAGATGAGAGTTCTGTGATGGAGTTAAATTCAAAGCAGGCTGCTCCTCAAATAAATAATGTTACATTATTATTTGTATATATGAATGTTTCTGTTCAGTGCCCTGAGATGGCTTCTGTTGTAACTTGACGCTTTATAAATAAACTGAATTGAACTGAATTGAATTAATAGTACTGAGAGATACTGTAAATATACATGTGCAAGCAGTAAAGAAAACTTGTTTAGCTTGTTTTAAAGGATGGTGTCATATTTAAATACATTTTGACTTTTTAGTGGAAAACTAAATGTGTTTTATGAACTACTGACTGGAACTGATATACTCTTGCTAAGTAGCAGGACACAGAAAAACAATTTAAAGTTTACCAATGACTGAGACAAAAACTAGAGAAACAAATAATATGACTAAAATAATAAAGTTGGGGTATGATTGATTTTGGTAATTAGGAGCTAATGGTTTTCTAATGGTTCACTTTTGTAACTTGTACTTCTTGTTTCCCCTGTTGGTTGTTCTAATAATCATTATTTTTTAATAATGTCCTGTAGTTCAAAGTATTTTATTTTAGAGCAAACAATTTTATCATTTGCATCCAGCTTCTTTGCCAAACACAATATTTTCCCTTCTGTGTTGTAAAAACTGATGAATGGAAATCAAACAGGATGAAAAGTGTTTAAAATACAAAAAAAAGTTTGTACCTGTTTATTCATGATAATGTTTTTATTTCAGTCATATTTAAACAGTTTCCACCAAGTATCAATGTGACTCAAAATAAAGTGACAGTTCAAATCTTTTGAAGATCAGTTTGAAGACATGGCTTGATTTTGATCGAACTGATGAGCTAATGGCTAGTCCGAAGTGAACCAAGGCCAAGATCAGATTGCTGCCATTATACAACCACGATAAAGCTGGGACGTAAAATGTAAATGAAGACAAAATGAAAGAACGTGCACATCCGAGAACTAATACAGACCAACGCGAGGAGCTTGAGAAAACACTTGGAAGATTTAATAAATAAAAAGTTGGAAGGCAGCCAACAACAACCTAACAAAAAGAAACACGTCAGAACAACCTGACCACATAAAGCTCACAAACGTCGTCTGCTGAATTAGGACAAAACCAGATCCTAAATGACCCGGGGCTAATGAATAGAGTGAAGACACCTGCGCGAGGTGACAACAGGGAACAGGTGTAAGTGGGCGGGGCAAAACCGATGGTGGCTAGAAACACAGGAACAAACTGAACACAGAAACTAAACCTCCAAACAGAAAACTAAACGCTGAAAAAAACCCTGAATCATGACACAAACACATATTTTATTTACAATGGAAACATAGTAAACAACTAGGAAATCAACCTTTTTTTATTTTTTTATTAAGTACCGGTAGTTTTGAATTTGATGGCAGCAACACATCTGAAACATTTGTTCCAGGTCCGTGTTTCCCACCGTGAAGCATCTCTTCCTTCAACGACAGTCTGTAAACATCCAGGACCTGAGGAGACCAGATGTTGGAGTTTTTGGAGGGATGTTGTCCCGTTCTGGTCTGACGGAGGTTTTCTAGCAGTTCAACAGTCCTGGGTCTTATTTGACGGATTTTGTGAACAGAGGTCATAGTTCAGGACCTGGCCTCTTTCACTTCCAAGCCATGCTGCTGTAATGGATGCAGTTTGTGGTTTAACGCTGTCTTGCTTAAATCAACAAGACCTTCCCAGAAAATACATTGTCTAGAAGGGAGCACATGTTGCTCTAAAACCTGGTTGTACTTTTCTGCATTGATGGTGCTACTGCTTTTTTCAGATGAGTAACCATGATGTGACACTACTGTGTTGCACTTTACTTAAACCTGTCTAAAACGTTTGATCCTGTAGACCATGACATAAGCTCTCAGACATTGGTTTCTCAGATATGGATTGGTTTTCTAATGATCTCTCAGATCAGAGGCAAATTGTGTTCAATGGTACTTCTTCCAGTTATTTAACTGTCAATAATGGTGTACCACAAGGCTCAGTCTTTGGACCCACCCTGTTTACAATCTACATAAATAATGTAGGTCTGACAATTACTGATGCATCCCTACATTTCTATGCCAACGACATTTGTTTATTGTCGAGCTAAAACAATTGTTAAAGTTTTCCAGCTTTTACCGTCTGCATTTGACATCATCCAGTCAGATTTGTTCCATCTCAAACTGGTGCTAAATGCTGGTAAAACCAAAGGGATGCTGTTTTCAAACAGGAAGTCGTACTAGCAGTCCGTCCTTCCTGTCTTATTAATGAAGGGTGTTCCTATTGGGTTTGTCGATTCGTACAAATATTTGGGAATCTTGGTCGATGCACATCTCTTTTAAGCCCCATGCTGACAACTTGGTCAAGAAATTGAAAGTGAAGCATGTTGAGACACAAATGCACTCCCATACCATCAGAGAGGCAGGATTCTGAGTTCTGAAAACACCCTCAAACCGTTGCTTTAAGCAGATTTTCAGATGCATCTGAGGCTTTTTTTTTTTTTCATTAAACTTTGATTAAGCATATTTTGGTTGAAACATGTTTGATCAGATTCCAAGTTGCAGCGTTTCTCAGACTGACAATTTTAAGTTATTTCTACCGGATTTTCTCATTGCTGTGCGTGCTAAGCTAACGGTAGTGAAAATCAGAGGATTAAAAATAACCCTGTGTTTAGGGTGTTTTGGAAATTATTTGGGGCTCATTTTAATGTGTTGGTTTTTACAAGTTTAATTATTCCAGCTCTGAATTTTTTAAAATAAATAAGTAAACAAGTAAACAAATCCCTGCCCTCATTAGCTGCTGTGACCAGTTTTACGTTCCTGCAGTGAAATCAAGAAAGCATTGCTAAGAAGATTAGCATAAAGAGGAAGACTGTCGGTTTCTGAACCATTTCACTTAATGAGCCGAGTCGGCAGTTTTCTGCAGCCGAAGGAATCGGTAAAACTAAACCAATTAAAGGTTTTGCATTTTTTAAAGTGGTTCTCAAATGTGGGGTCGCGACACCACTGTGGGTCGTGAAACATCAAGTGAAGGATCTGAATGTAGTTTTATAAATTAAATAAACAGAGAAATAAAATTGAACTTAAAGGTGGTGTCATGTCAGATTTTTTGTGATTTTGTAAAATATTTGTTATATTTTTTTGTACATTTGTAATTTAGGTCATTTCAACTGTTATTGTATCTTTGTTTTGGGACTCATCAATGGTTAGTCTCTGCTGCTAGCGCTTTGTGGGTCAGAACCTCAATGCATATCACCCGCCACCATTCCTGCTAAATTGTCTTATACAGTATTGAAAAAGAGGAGAAAGTGGGCGGAGCCAGAGATGAGGATCAGGAACTGACTGGGGGAAAATAAAATGACAGTGCAGAGAAAACAGAAACTAAAGAAGAAGAAGAAGAACAGAAACTAAACATCATAAAAGGCAAACCTCAAACAGGAACATCCAATGATTATTACTTGAAAGTGTCATTAAAATCAATCCAGTGTTTCATGAGATGTTTTGCTAACATAACACACAACAGCCAAAACTTTATTTTCTGCCTTTCTGCTGCAGGAGATAAACAATTTCTCAAAAACAAACAAAAAAATGCTTAATTTTTCATACATTTTCAATTTGTCTTTGATAAATGCAATGATGTATCCATTTAAAAGCATTTAGTTTTCCACTAATTAATTTGAACCACAGAAAACAACAACTTCATTTTTAAAACGACAGAAACCCACTGAACACATCGAGTACAAATGGAAATTTACACATTTGACATAAAACAGTAAACTTCTTTTTAAAAACAACATAGCTTTATTGCTTCGTCCAGAAAAGAATGAGTCCTGAAGTGAAAGAAAACATTTGAAAAAAAAAGATTGTTAAAATCTTAAAAGATTTGAGAGCTATAGGTGCAAATTATTCAAATGATTACAAAACAAAATATTAAACAGAGTTCGTAATGTGAAACAAACAGAAAATATTTCAGTCGCAGCAACAATCAAACCCTGATTTTCTCCAGAGATTCACTTGTTTTTATGTTTCACCCTGATTTAAAAAAAACAGTTTAAATCCCTCCTCGTTAAACCGAACAGCGAGCTGGCGTCGAAGGGTGAAAAAGAAACAAAGATTTCTCAGCAGGTTTATGTTTGCTCATGTATTTAACGGCTCAACAATCTCTGGGTGAAATGAATCCTCACAACTGGAATCCTTCAGGCGGGAGCAGAGGATTATATTTCACTTACAGATGAGTTCTCATTTAAAACTCATTTCAAACATTGAAATTATTTTTGTTTAAAAAAATAATAAAACAGGGGCTCTTCCTGTGCAGTATTGTGTACACTGTGCTGGTCCGTTGTGGTGAAGTGGGGGGGTAGGATGCTTGACAGAAGCAGAGTGTTTACAAATGTAGGTAAACGTAGATGTTTAACAACCTGTTAAATACACCAAAATGCAACAAATCACATCTACTTTACTCAAAAATTTCTGGGGATGGCCCGCCTGCTATTTGCATTCCAGCATTGATCGGTTTACAAATCAAGCCCTGCTTAGTACGGTAGATAAAATTTTAGAAACATTGTTTTAAAACTTTCTGCAAACTAAAATCTCTGTTAGTTAAAAAGAAAAAGAAAAAGGTTTTTGGATATAAATTTGTCTGAACACTAAAGTGACTAAAATCTATGCTAACACTGTTAGCTCTTATGCTAATTAGCCACATACTGGATGAATGGATGGATGATTGATGGTTGGATGGATAGTGGATGGATGGATGGATGGATGGATGGATGAGCTTGCTCTGATTTCATACCTGGAGAAATTGTATTTCCATTCATGCTTTTCAGTCCAATTTCCAGTTTTAGTTAAATAATAAATAAAAAAAATCATGTTGAGTTTTCTGCAGCTGCAGAAGACAAACGGAGTGGATTCGTTCTCAGAACCTGGAGGTTTTAAGCTCCACAGTGACTGGTCTGAATGACTATAGACCGGTGGCCCTCACCCCGATAGTCGCTAAATGTTTTGAGAAACTGGTCATGTCCCACATCAAGGCAACCGTCAACATCAATGAGGACCCTCATCAATACGCATACCGTGAGAACCGATCAACAGAGGACGCCATTTCTTCCGTGGTCCACACTGCTCTCACCCACCTGGATCAGAAGGACTCATACGTGCGTCTGCTCTTTGTGGACTTCACATCTGCCTTCAACACCATGATCCCCCAAACTCTGATAGACAAACTATCTACACTTGGACTAAGCCCCTCTATTTGTAACTGGGTACTAGACTTCTTAACAGACAGACCACAGTCCGTGAAGATCCACAACTTCTCCTCCTCCACCATAACCCTCAGCACTGGCTCTCCTCAGGGATGTGTGCTGAGCCCCCTTCTGTTCACTCTGCTCACATATGATTGTACAGCCACACTTCCAGGCTGTCATATTGTTAAGTTTGCAGATGATACAGCGGTGGTGGGATGCATCACAAACAATGATGAGTCCAGCTACAGACAGGAGGTGGAACACCTGGAGAGCTGGTGCAAAGAGAATAATCTTCACATGAATGTGAAGAAGACAAAGGAGATGATTGTGGACTTCAGAAGGAACAAACACACCCACGCCCCACTGAAAATAGGTGGGTCTGCAGTGGAAGTGGTCTCCAGCTACAAATACTTGGGTGTACACATGAATGATAACCTCAGCTGGAGCAACAACACCACCAGCCTGATCAAGAAAGGTCATCAGAGACTCTACTTCCTCAGACGGCTGAGACGTGCTGGTCTGAGCAGCCCAGTTCTCACCTCCTTCTACAGGTGTGCAGTGGAGAGCGTCCTGTGCTCCAGCATCAACGTGTGGCATGGAGGCTGCACAGTTGAAGAGAGGAAAGCTCTGCAGAGAGTGGTGAAGGCTGCACAGAAGTCTGTTGGAGTCAGTCTCCCCACCATCACAGACATTTACACCTCCAGATGCAGGAAAAGAGCCACCTGCATCATGAAAGACCTCACTCATCCAGCACACTCACTCTTTGCCCCACTCCCCTCAGGACGGAGGTTGAGGAGCATCAAGTGTAGAACCACTAGACTGAGGAACAGCTTCTACCCTGAGGCTGTTAGACTCATGAATAAATAAAAATAAAATAAAAAATAAACACTGCAAAATATCACATCATACTGATGCTGATCTGTTTTCTTGATGGTCTAGTGGCAGGGCTTTTGACTACGGATCCGAAGGTCGCGGGTTCGCGCCCCGGCCACTACCCAGCTTGGGGTGTCTATGAGTGCACACCTATTTCTCCAGCTCCCCGGGCGCTTTCGGGCTGCTCACTGCACCACCTGGTAGGTGGTTGGGTTAAATGCAGAGACGAATTTCGTCTGTGTATGGGAACATACGCAGATGACAGGAATAGACATTATTATTATTATTATTATTGTTGCTGTGTTCATCTGTGTTCATCTGTGACCATCTGCTCATACAAACTCATGTTCGTGCTGCTGTTTATTTCAACTATATTAGGCTTAGTGTATTACTAGTTGATGTTTTTCTTAGTTAATTCTAGATGTTATTACTGTTTTTCTCTTTCATTTGTTGTTGGATGTAACTGGGACCCCGTGTACATAATCTCGTTTTCATCACATGTACCACATGCGGTGCAAATGACAATAAAGACTCTCTGACTCTGACTCTCTGACTCTGACTTTTAAAAGACCTCTAAATGAATTCTGACCCACACATTTGTTCTCCTGAGTTGACCAAGACAGAACAAAAAGTGTTGCAGGAAAATATAACAAACTGATGTTTGTTCACAGTTTTATAGAAAACCCCTTCCAAATTAGATACTTTTAAAAACTACACAAGTTCTCATAACAGATCTGACACATCTTGGAGCCTCTTGTGGCAGAAAATCTTATCTGAGTGACTCGTCTTCCCATAAAAACATGTCGGACGTCCTCGTGCTGCCTGCAGCTCCAACATCTCCTCGAGCTCTTCGGTGAACTCTCAAATTGCTGCTATTTAGCAAGTCACCCGCTGAGGCTTCTAATTGCTAATTCTGTCAGATTAATTAAAGTTCAAAACAGCAGAAGCTTCTTTAAACCATCCGAGCGTGTCTCTGGCTGAAGGCCCTCAAAGGACTAAAAAAAAAAGCAGTGGGCTTGAGTCTGTCTGCTTTAATTTTGCCTCTATGTCTTCTGCTCCTAAAGTTACTGAGTTTTCTCTCAAACGGCTCAACATGCTGAATTTTTCGTGTAAATGCCGAGTCAGCCATATTGTTTTTCTGTTTTAGCTTTGCAGACTGTATACTTTCAGCTGTTTTAGCCGTTCACATGCCAAGGCTCATTCAGGACATTACAGCTACGACTTTTGGTTTTGTAACCATCCATCCATCATCTTTATCCACTTCTTCCTTTTTGGGTTGTGGGGGTTACTGGTACCCATGTCCAGCAGTCACTGTGCGAGAGGCAGGGGACACCCTGGACAGGTCTCCGGTCCATCACAGGGACACAGAGACAAATGAGACAAACAACCATTCACTCTCTCACTCACTAGGGGCAATTAAGAGTTACAAATCAACCATGCATGTTTTTGGTCTGTGGGAGGAAACTGGAGTCCCAGGCCGGGATTTGAACCGACGACCTTCTCACTGAGAGGCAACAGTTCTACCAACTGCCCCACTGTGCCACCAGTTTTTTAACTTTTATATATATATATTTTTTAATATTCAGCTTTATTTACATTTTTTTCTCATTAAAATGATTAGAGAAAGTTTTGAATCTGAAAAACGTTGTTAGACTGACTTTTTATCGTATCTGCTTCATTTTTAGCTTTTACTGTTCTGCTACTCTTAGCTTTTACACACTAAAAACTGCTAGGTTATTTTGGTAACATTAAAACTGTTGGGTCCTAGCTAGCTGATGCTAACAGCAGCTACCACCACTAAAAACACAATTAGCTAACTGGGCGATTGTCTAAAAACACAGAATTCATGGTGTTATCTTTGGAAGCTTTAAGTCAACAAATGCCATTTAAATATAATTTTCAGGTAAAAAGCTATAAAAAAAAGAGAGTGTACATAAATACTAAAATAAATATAACGTCCCTACTTTGCGGATTTCCACCCAATTATTGCTGGGGTTTCGTTCCAGACACCCTCGTGATAAGTGGGGGACTACTGTAAACTGATGTTTTATTTTAATGACTTTAAAGCAGTTGGGTCATAGGTTGGATTGGTTTGATGACATATTGGGTGAATAATTTGACCCAATGAGCTGGAAGTTGTGTTTGAAGGTTTGAAGGCAGAATTAAGTTGACCCAATCAGACTGGATCTCTGCTTTAAGATGTAATGACTAAAGATTAGATGGTAAAAACAACTTGTAAAAATATTTGGTTGACTTTAACAACTTTACTTTGCACTGGTCAGTTTGAGCTCCTAAAAAATATGTTTTGGTCCTAGTGGTTAGTGCCAACTTAGCCTGGTTAAAACCAGACCCTTGTCCTTCACTTCGCTTTGTACTAAGGTCTGGGATTTCTCCCATAGACAACGATTTATCCGGTCGATTTTTGACCGGACCAATCAGAGAACAGAAGGCGGAGTTTTGAACGACGTCGACTGACGTCGTCAGTTAAAATGGCTGCCGCCACGAAGGAATTTTCATGAAAACAAGGTAAAAAACTATTATTTCTTTGCTGAGAAAAAATATATTTCTTAGCTGACGTTATATCAGAAGTGTTCCTGAGCTTAACAGTTCCTAAATCAATTCACGAAATGGTCAAATCTGCTGGATTTAAATAGTTTCGGTTTGACATTTTCCAAACAGCCTCGGGTGCGCTACGAAAATAAATGATAAAAAATCGAATTTTATCTCAAATGTTTCATCTAGGCCAACAGTCAGTAAATTAGAGCCATATAATTACACACTGGTAGCAGAAAAAATATCCACCGAGTGGTTTCTGAGCTATTTATCTGATAGCCTGGACCTCGCCAGGCTAAACTAACAAAACTCCGCCTTCTGTTCTCTGATTGGTCCGGTCAAAAATCGACCGGAGAAATCGTTGTCTATGGGAGAAGTCCCAGACCCTAGTACAAAGCGAAGTGAAGGACAAGGGTCTGGTTTTAACCAGGCTAGTGCCAACTTGCTAATAACCCAATTAGCTAACAGGGTTATTGTCAGAAATCCAAAGAATTGTGTTTTTTAGTGGGTCTAAGTCAACAAATTTGTACTTTAAATCAAATTTTGGGGTAGAAAACTCAAACTGGGAGGTCAAACCGAAAACCCAACGCAGATGAGGTAAAACCACTGAGCTCGGTCCAACTTGGACTCAGAACTGTATTAAAAGTTAAGTTGTTTTTAGTGCATATTGTTTTGCTGGTTTAAATTTTTTAGTTTGGCCTACACACTAAGAATTGCTGGGTTATTTTAATAATAACCATGGTCAAAAATTAAACACAATACTTAGCTCTTTTTTTTGATTTTTACTTACTTTTGCTGATAGCTTTTTTATGGTGTTTAAAGCTTTTAGCTACTATTTTGCTAATTTTGGTCTTTAATCTTAACATTTTCTTCTTTCTTCACAGTTCTTCTAATTTTACCGTTGTTTTGACTGTTTCAGCTTTGGGTTGTTTCAACTTTTTCACCAGTTTTCATCCAAGTTGTTCTGTGTTTTTAGAGAAAAGTTCACTTCTCCAGTTCCTCTGGAGCTTCTGACATGAAAAGAGAAGCGCACAGATCTTTCTGTGGAGCAGAATTCTCCGGGCGTGTTTAACAAACTTGCCCCCGGCAAGGTAAAGTCTCTACGAGCACGTCGGATTTCTTTGTTAAACAGGAGTTTATTTATTTCCACTTCTCTTAAAGTGCTGCTGAAGATGTCTGAAGAGTTTTTTTCTGTGTAAAACTCGCAACTTTGATAATTTGTAATGAAAAATGAGTGAACCTGCAGCCTAGAGCCCCCCACTGTAAAACCAGCTGCACTCAAACAGGCAGAACTCGTCTCTGATCCGTTTTAGTTGTTCTGATCTGACTGAAACCTGCAGCTAGCAGCTCGTGGGCGAGTTCTGACTCAGACCGGAGAACTTTACTGTCTCGAACTGAAGGGCAACAATGCAGGATGTCAGGGAGGAACCTCCAGGGTTAAAATAAAAATAAATAAGCGTCTTCGAGCTCGGTTCGTATTCTGCTCACGTTGCTGCACCTGCTCACTTTCTGCTTCATAAATATGAAACGCATGCCTTTACTTTCACTGATTCGTGTTTTAACTTTACTCTTAAGTCCACGAGAGGAACCTTAAAAGTAACTACCGGTAAATCACGTTTTTTTCACATTTACAATTAAAAAAACTGTTCGACAGAACAAAAAACTCCTGCCAAATGATGTTTAAACCTATTCTGGTGAAATCAGTTGCAGCAGCATGAGATTTTCTTTTTATTTAAGTGATTGACCACACCCTATTAGGCCACACCCCCTTGATTTTATGCTCATTGGGTTCAGTTCCAAGGCCAAAACCTTCAACAAGTAAGTATGGAACAAAAATGGAGTGACATTGAGCTTCAGCACAAAGATGGTGCATTATTAGTATAAGTATTAATATTGTTTTAATTTTCGGCCATTTTCACTCAAATATTTGGAGGGAAAAGTGGAGGTGAAGAGGGCGAGGAACAAAAGATGTTTAAATGGACAAATCACAGCGTTGCTACAAACATTTCACCTTTAAATTACAGAAAATAACCACAAATAACATGGAAGAAATAAAACTAGCTGGTCTTTAGCTGTGACAAGTTCTGACAGGTGTTTTCATGGCGAGCGAGTCCAAACTGAACTTTCTCAGCTTTAAATTTAAAAAATCATCAAATGAGCTCAACGCTAAGTTTGTTACATTTCTAATAAATGGACAACAGAGCTCTTCCTCTAAACACATAGCTGCAGTCACTTTATGACAACTAAGGAAGCGCATCAATGTTTTATTTATTTTTATTGTTTTGAAGTCACCATGTTATACAAGCCCAAAACCAGAAAAGTTGGCACGTTGTGGAAATCGCAAATAAAAACAGAATACAATGACTTGCAAATCTTTTTCAACCTATATTCAATTGAACACACTGCAAAGACCACATACTTAACGTTCGAACTGGTAAACTTTGTTATTTTTTGCAATTATTAGCTCATTTGGAATTTGATGCCTGCAACATGTTTCAAAAAAGCTGGCACAAGTGACAAAGAAGACAGAGAAATTTGAGGAATGCTCATCAAACACTTATTTGGAATATCCCACAGGTGAACATGCAAATTGGGAACAGGTGGGTGCCATGATTGGGTATAAAAGCAGCTTCCTTGACATGCTCAGTCATCCACATAGAAGGATGGGGCGAGGGTCACCACTCTGTGAACAAATGCGTGGGCAAATTGTCGAACAGTTCAAGAACAACTTTTCTCAACGAGCTATTGCAAGGAATTTAGGAATTTCACCATCTACGGTCCGTAATATCATCAAAAGGTTCAGAGAATCTGGAGAAATCACTACACGTAAGGGGCAAGGCCGAAAACCAACATTGAATGCCCGTGACCTTCGATCCCTCAGGCGGTACTGCATCAAAAACCGACATCAGTGTGTAAAAGATATCACCACATGGGCTCAGGAATACTTCAGAAAACCACTGTCAGTAACTACAGTTCGTCGCTACATCTGTAAGTGCAAGTTAAAGCTCTACTATGCAAAGCAAAAGCCATTCATCAACAAGATCCAGAAACGCCGCCGGCTTTGCTGGGCCCGAGCTCATCTGAGATGGACTGATGCAAAGTGGAAAAGTGTTCTGTGGTCTGATGAGTCCACATTTCAAATTGTCTTTGGAAACTGTGGACGTCGTGTCTTACGGACCAAAGAGGAAAAGAACCATCAGGACTGTTATAGGCGCAAAGTTCAAAAGCCAGCATCTGTGATGGTATGGGGGTGCATTAGTGCCCAAGGCATGGGTAACTTACACATCTGTGAAGGCACCATTAATGCTGAAAGGTACATACAGGTTTTGGAGCAACATATGCTGCCATCCAAGCGACGTCTTTTTCATGGACGCCCCAGCTTATTTCAGCAAGACAATGCCAAGCCACATTCTGCACGTGTTACAACAGCGTGGCTTCGTAGCAAAAGAGTGCGGGTCCTCCCCTGGCCTGCCTGCAGTCCAGACCTGTCCCCCATTGAAAATGTGTGGCGCATTATGAAACGTAAAATACGACAACGGAGACCCCGGACTGTTGAACAACTTAAGCTGTACATCAAGCAAGAATGGGGAAGAATTCCACCTGAAAAGCTTCAAAAATTGGTCTCCTCAGTTCCCAAACGTTTACTGAGTGTTGTTAAAAGGAAAGGCGATGTAACACAGTGGTAAATATGTCCCTGTGCCAACTTTTTTGCAATGTGTTGCTGCCATTGAATTCTAAGTTAATGGTTATTTGCAAAACAAAATAAAGTTTCTCCGTTCGAACATTAAATATATTGTCTTTGCATTCTATTCAGTTGAATATGGGTTGAAAAAGATTTGCAAGTCATTGTATTCTGTTTTTATTTGCGATTTGCACAACGTGCCAACTTTTCTGGTTTTGGGCTTGTATATATATATATATATATATATATATATATATA